>CM038467.1:56507917-56706026 GCA_021464415.1 Lonicera japonica
TGGGCTTATATTTAGTATGGGTTTGAAATTATTTAATTCTACAGTTTTGAATTTTGGTTTGTAATAAGAAAACTAATTAAGTTGGTTGTTTCACTAATTTATTTACATTTTTAAATAAATTAGTGAATTGGCAAGTTAGAAATTTTCCATGTATTTGATTTAGATATTTGCCAGAAAGTTGCACACAAGAAACAGTGATATGATGCAGCTGTCCAAGTTGCAAAAAATAAAAAAAATCAATACCCAAATTACAAAAAATGAAATTACTTGACAAAAAATTGCAAACAAATATTGGGTATATATATGTTGTACATGTTGTATTTGGCACATGAATACCCAAATTACTTGTTGAATTTGCAAAATTGAACTTTGTGTCAAAAAATTAACACAATCAACTAGCAAATGCTGTAGTTGTTGGATTTGGCCCTTCAATACCCAAATTACCTGATCAAATTGCAAAATGGAATTTTGTGTAAAAAAATTTAACACAAACAGTAAGATATGATAGACCTGTTGTATTTTGTGTCAAAAATTTAATATTATATATATATATATATATTATATAACAATTGGGCTTTGACCTTCTCATATCTGTTATGCACTTATGCATTTGTAAATTTTTGTGAATCTAGCAATATATATATGTAAATAAACAGTGTCATATGATAATTATTTAAAATCTGTTTAATAATATGGAATATGGATGCAAATACTAACATTTTTATATACTAACTCTTTATATTTCCGTATCATTTTTCTGTTTATTTATTTGATATAAATTTTCCAGAATTACCTTTATATAATTATGGAAAACAATAATAGTCAACTTTCCCCTTATTCGTTGTGTAATATTAGAAATCGATTTCTTTGATTAAAAAGGGTAGATTAGTCACATACAATTAACATTTTTTATTACGTTATATCTAATCAAGGCAAGAGGGACTATGTAGTAATTGCGATCTCTCAATAGTCCCGACAACAACAATTAGAGATGATAGTCAAGGGTGTAAAACTAGTTTTTATCATTATATTGTTAATTACTTTACACCTAACCCTTATATAAATTTTAAAAGTTAATGGGGGTTTGAGCCCCACTCTGTCTACATTAGCTTCATAGCTAGTTTTCTTCACCCACATGTAAAAATTGCTCTCTCCATATTAGATTCTCGGATATGCAAATTTTATTATGGCCAACGTCGTGCTTAGTACAACCCAGCGGGTTTAGTACCACATCTAATGTAGTATGGGGACACCTCGTGGGAGACTGAAAAATACTTATAAAAGCAAGAAACCTCCCTCTAGGCTGAACTACTAATTAGCAAGATGGAAGTGGAAATGATTTCAAGCGACACCATTAAGCCATCTTCACCAACACCTCCACATCTCCAACTCTTCAAAATCTCCTTCATTGATAAGATTATGCCAATAGTTTACATACCCTTTATATCATTCTACCCAAGTATGAGAAGAATTCCAACTTGAACCATATACTTCTCTTTACTAATCACCTCAAGCGTGCTCTCGCGGCAGCTCTTACTCGCTTCTACCCTCTTGTCGGTAGGATCAAAGATGACTGCACTATCGATTGCAATGACAAGGGACTGTTGTTTGTTACAACACATGTAAATTGTGATATGTCACAGTTACTAGCGAAGGCGCAGCAAAAAATTGAGCTATTTAACCGACTTGCACTAGTTTGGCCTAAGCCAGACAGTGAAGAAGGCCACCAGATTGGTATCCAACTTAACATACTTTCTTGTAGCGGCATTGCTCTATACATTTGTTTTTGTCATAAGATAATTGATGCAACCACCATTTCGGCCTTTATGACATGTTAGGGTGCCATTTCAAGTGGCTACTCTAGTGCTGAAGCTTTGCATCCAGATTTCCCCGCGGCATTACTTTTCCCACTAAGTGAAAAACCAGTATTCGAATTAATGCCTAGTGATTTGAGAAAGTATTGGAATGTTAAATGGTTGTTAAGAGAAGGAAATGGGACTGTAAAAAGGTTTGTATTTGAAGCTAAGAGTATATCCAAGTTAAAGGATAAAGCGAGGAGCGAACGCGTAACTAATCCAACTCAAGTAGAAGCAGTGTCTAGCTTCATATGGAAGTATTGTATGGTTGCTTCGACAAAAGTATGGGAATCTCAATAGCCATCAACACTGGCCCAAATGGTAGACTTGCGAAGACAATGGTGCCACCTTTGTCAGAGTATTCTGTTGGAAATATTATCTAGAAGACAGTGGCATACTTTGATGCATTAGAAGATGAGGAGGTCGGCGTAGATGGGCTTACGGTTTTGCTTAGGAAGGCAGTCAACAAAACGAGGGAAGAGTTTGTTCCGAAAGTACAAAGCATTAGCAAACGCGATAATGCAATCCAAGAGTTCCTCGAAGAAGAGAAAGATAGCTATGATAATAGTAAAACGTTGATCAATCCTTATGAGTTCACTAGCTGGATTAACATGGGTTTGAATCAGGTTGATTTTGGATGGGGAAAGCCTGTATGGGTTAGTTTAATAGGAATGAAGGAGGTTCCTTCGGTATACAAGAACTCTATTTATCTCATGGAGGGCGAAACAAGCGATAAGATTGAGGCTTGGTTGATGTTGGGTCATGCCGAAATGGCTGTATTGGACCATGATCCAGAGTTCATTGCATTTGCCAAACCTAATCCACCTATTTGCTTCCTCGAAGAAGAAACGCGCGACAAAGTTTAATGCGTTATATATGTGTACGATGTCTACATATGCAATAATTCTAGGTAAACATAAATATCTAATATAAAAATTGACATACTAAATGTCGCCATGGTGCATAGGTTAAAAGAAGCTTATTAAAATATTTCATGTACAAGTACTCCTTCGTATGTTCACAACTTTATGTAATCTCTTATTATGATTGTGTTTGTCATTTACTTGCTCCTGTTTGTTAGAAAAAGAACAATCACAATTATATTCAAATTTTTAAAAAAAAATTAAAAAAGGAAGAAGAATATGAGTAAATATTATTGCTTCCACCACCACTCTCTAGATCTATATCGGAGAGAGGAACGACGGTGGCGACTCTTACGGCAGCGAGGGAGAGAGGATTGTGGAGATGGTGAAGAGAGAAATGGAGAGGGAGAGGAAGAGGAAGAGAGGACCTCAACTCTACTAGATGGAGGAGGAGAAATGGAGAGGGAGAGGAAGAGAGGCCGGTGGCTCTTCTTTTCTTTTTTTTTTTTGTTTTTGGATGTGTTTTGATTGTTTTCTATATTAAATGATTTAATACATATATTTATTTAAATGATTTAAGGGTGTTTTTGTTCACACCCACAAAATTATTCTTCTTACCCCACTAACTTTTTAAAATTTCATAAGAAAAAACACATTGACCGAACCAAACAATCCCTTAACTTTTTTGTCTCTGTTTTAATTCCCATTTCTGTAATTGAGCTTGTTCCTTTTCTTTTAACAATTTCATTAGCAATCTGTGAAGATTTAGACAAGATTTCATTGGAATTTTTCTCCATGCGCCATCGTGGTTGAATTGGAAAATGGAGGCTTACAAATCGTAACTATTATTGGACACTAGGATCACGGAAATCGACCGCAAAGACGACTGGTTGAGGAGGCCATGGCGGTGCCAGAAGTCACTGACAGTGGGGTAATCGAGGAAGTTGGCGAGGAAAACGCAAGGGAGCGAAGAGTGAGGAGCTTGTTGTCGGCGAGGAATGAGATGACGGTGGTGCGGCAGAAGACACAACAAGAGTGGTGGAGAATGGGGAGTTGGTGGTGTGATTGGAGAAGTAGAATTTGTGATCCATGAGAAGTGAGAGAGCACATATCAATCCATATAATCAATGGGCCTTTTTTTTGTTGTTTTGAATAAAATTTCAAATCTTTTGCACAAGAAAAACTTGTGTGTTTTTCTATTCTTTCTCTAACGCAATGAAAATGAGCATATATATATATATATAAATCTATAAAGTGGAACTACATCTTCAATTTCACTGATTTCAAAAGGAATACTCCATTTCTATAGAATTGATAGGATAAATAGCTTGTGCCCCAACTAATTTAACTCTAAAGAGAAGAGAGAGAAAGGGGTTTTGAGATTTTCCGGAAGGAGCGTGTGATGATGTATGAAAAAAATAGGTTTTTATGGTGGGGTGAGGAGAGAGAAAGGGGTTTTGGCATAGAGAAAAATGGTGGGGAGAGTATAATGGAATTTGTAGATTTTGGTGGGGTGAATTTCAAGTAATCTCAAACTGAGGTGAGTAGAATAATTTTGTGGGTTCATTTAAAAATACCCTAAATTAAAAGTGAATGAAAGTGAAATATTCACATTGGAGACTGTGAGCATGTGGCTCAATGCACACTTTTCAATTTTGCATAATTTATCGGTTTTAACGTGGTTCAATGCTTATATAATATATAAAATATTTAAATTTATTATTATTTAAAAAAATTCGGTTGGTTCGGTTCGAAACCGGTTTAAGGCTCTCTAAATCTCTTTCGCCACTACTCAGTAGCCGGTTGGTTCATAGAATCACCCAATATTTCGATTAACTGTAATCGGAATACCATATATACTAGTTCTAAAAATCGATCAAAACCGATTTTTCGGTATTTTTTACCCCTAGAATAAGAGTGTGCGATGTACATATCAAGTGGGAGTGTATGGGTAAGTAGAATTATTGTTGTACCAATTAGTGCATTTCTTTAATTATCACAAGTTGTTCATAGAGCTCAACAATATATTTATCTCATATATACTAGAATAATGTGCCAAACTTAGAGCATCTTCAATAAGCATATGTAAATTATAACACATAGGATTTGTGTAAAATTTACACAATGTGTATAAATTTTGGTGCTCCAATGTTGTTGTGCAAAACATGTCACGTCATTACTTGTGTAAAATGAATGTTTATTTTACACATCTATTTTATACATCCACATCATCATTTTCTCTCTCCAATTTTTTACAAAATATTAAAAATAATATAATTAAAAGTCAAAATATGATTTTATTATTATATTTGTATATTTAAATTCTACTCATCAAAAGTTTTAAAATAATATCCATTTTGACTATTAAAATATAAATAAAAAATATTGAATATTACATGTGAATATATATTCCATGTGGTATAATGTTATTGGTTTATTCAAATTTTACACAACAATCTTAAAGTGTAACACCATAGCACAAATGAGAATGTGGAAAATATTTGTGTAAAATTAATTTTTATCCTCAAAATGTTTATTTTTTATTGGTGCACATGTTTTTACACATTCAATTTACACATTTACCATTGGAGATGCTCTTAGTCTGTGTGATATTTCCTTGAGATTTTGTTAATTTTTAAATGCGTTTGCATATTTTATTTTCATGAATGCACAAATTTATTATAGAATAGGACAAATAAAAGATAAGAATATTGTTGGTTTACTAGTAAGGTATCCTTTTTTTAAACCTAAAGCACAAGGGTTCAAGTATTAGAAAAGCCGCTATCATGCCAATTGAAACGATGAAAAAGGAAATATGAGTTTATATATGCTTGAAAGTTGAAAATCTCATAAAAAAATATTAAATAAAAAATCAGGGCCAAAATAGAAATGAAAGAATAAACAATCATATATAATAGATAGAAATTAAAAAATAAATACATAGAAAAAATAGAAAATCTAATGAAATTTGGTGTCATAAGCACTTCCGGTGCCTTCCACTTCTTATATAATCATATATAAAATATAATAATAGATAATAAAGTTCTCTACTTCAATGTGGTAATGACATGTGGAAATATTAATTGCATTTTGGTTATATCGTTCTGTCTTCCATCTTCTTCTCCCCTCCATGCTTTATCATCATATCTTCTCTATTTTATTTTATTTTATTGTTATTTCATTCACCTCTTTTAACATATAGTTTATATTCCAAATATGTTAAAACAATGTTAGAGAACAATTATTTTTTGCAAGAAATACAAATTTTACACAATATTACTGGAGATACTCATACAAAATATTTTTCAGTTCACATGGTCATAGAAAAATTAATGTAAGTTTTAGTTACACTACTTTAGTTAAATTATAATATAACACTACGTAGTTAATAATAATGTTATTATTGAATGTTATATATATAAAATATTGAAAATATATAATTAGCTATAATACTTCATGACATATTAATATAAAAAAAGGTATTGTTAAAATTAAAATGGTATTGCTAAATGATTAATACTTAATTTTTTATTTTTATATTAAATATAATATTACTATAAATTTATTTTTTAAAACTCATGCACATCGTACAAGATTACATACTTGTTAAATTAATAAAGATTTATTTATATAAAAATTTACGAGTTTAAATCTTATGAACTACATTTTTCTAAAAGCAACAAATAGTTCTTGTGTTTGGTGGCATATTGGGTGGGGGTTGGTGGTAGGGCGGGGTTAGAGAGGGAATGAGCCTGCACTACCTTTAATTGGGGTAGTATAGTGCTAGTTGTTATATACAAATATGTTTTCTGTTTGGGAATTCTTAAATAGACCCACCTAAATATTCTACTCACCCCAATTAGGGATAACTTTCAACTCACCCCATCAAATTTCATTTTAATCTGTAAACTCACCCCACTTCACTTTTTAATACCAAACAAAGCCATAAAAACTATTTTCATTTTCCATTCGTTATACAGAGACTTGCAACGTATTAGGAACCGTAAGTGCGAGGCAAATGTTTATGGATTCTCGAATCATCGAATCTTGAATAACTAGTAACAAATTATTGAGATTTTTTCTAGAGAAATCCTAAATCTCTTATGGGACATGCACGTAATTGATTGTTGACATTCTTTAATATAATGCCAAATCCCTTGAGGAACTTAATTGACTACTGAGATCTTTTTCAGAGAAATTCCAGTTGATTTTCTGCTGAAGAAATTAAGTATTAGGTTTGCTCGGTTGTGTCTGAAAAATCATAAAAAGAAAAAGAACAATCTTTTAAAAATTATAGTGAAGCTTTGAAATTGAAAATGGGGATTCTCTATCGATCTATAGAAGATTGAAACTCCAACCACGGAGACCCTCCAATGAAATCTCAATTTCAAAAAGTTGGGATGCTCAAATTTCAATTTCTTTACGGTAACCATATTCAATGAAAACCCTCCCTCCCTCTCTCTATATATGGTTATATATATGCATAATATATTTTAGATGGGGCTTGAAGGAGGGTGGGGGAGGCGAGAAAGGAGACAAACACCTTAGAGTTACGATGAAAATCGAAACAACATTGTGAGCGAAGGTTGTTTCATCGAGCACTTTGTTTAAGAAGAGAAAAGGAATTAGGCTTTGTTTGGATGTAAAAAATGACTTTTTCTATCGACTTTTCTAAAATTAGGCGGGGTGAAGAGAATAATTAGGTGGGTGTAAACAAAAACACCCTTTCTGTTTTTAATGGGTAAAATTTAAATTTATAACATTGGGCTTCTTTGGGCCTTTCTCTTAAGAAACAAAAAGAAAAACATATAAATTCAAATTTCAATTTTACAAATAATGTGATTTGCGGTAGAAGAATTATGTTGGATTCATAAAAATTAAGACACGTGCTATTGAAACACACTATTTCACTCTCTAATACTCCAACTCTCCCTCCATAAATATATTTTTCCTCTTCCTAGCTAACATTCCTAACACTATTTAATTTTAGAGTTACATAATTAATATATTATTAAAATAATCAAATTAATCTCACAGCACTCACTCCCACCGCAGAAATCTCCTCTTCAATCTTCTTCTTCCACAAATGAAACCACTCCACCCCAACCACCTCACAAATCTTATCCTCCAACTTCTTCCACAAATAATTAAATGAATTCGGTACTACATAGTACTCAAATCTCATTTTGTTCAAAACATGAAATACTCAGATCTACTTCCACGAATGATGGTGTACTTGGTTACTCGTGACTGAGTTAAGCTCCATGTGCTCGGTTGTGAAGGACTGAGCATGAATAGCATTTTCAATATATATATACATATATATTTATTTAACTTTTTACAATGACTCGATACATGTCAACCTAATTTGTGTACACTAACTCAACATATGTCAACTGAGTAAGTGTACCTCAAGTTTCAACTACATATGCAGCAACTCTTCTTACACTTACTTGGTTGACATAAGTTGAGTGAGTATTTGGTCAAAAAAAGAAAAACTTTAAGGACAAGATACTCGGCCACCACCTGCTGAGTAAACCTTCATATATTATCCTAATTTTATCGTTCCATAACTAAATGATGATGATGAAGAAGAAAAGGGTGGTGGTGGGCTTCTAAAAATGAGGAAAACCGAATACTTGTGATGCTACCGGTAGTGGTGGCAGTGGAGAGGAATGTTGATTTGGATGAATGATGATGATGAAAAATTATTTAATTAATGGGGTTAAGTAATTTGGAGTTATTAATTACTAATAATTTGAATTTAATATTTTAACAATTAATCAACAAAAAAAGTGGTGTGTGTCAATAGAATATATAACCTTTTTAAAAAAAAATTATAAAAGTAAAATAGAATGTGTCAAAAGCAGCATCCAAAATCAATAGATAGAGAGAATTGTGTTTGCTTTACATGTATAAAATTGTTTATGTATAGAACGGCTTTTGAGAAAAAAAATCACGATCTCCAGGCGAGCTCATATTGAAAGAAATCATTTTTCTCTTAAAATATTTTAATTTTAAATAGTTGTTAGATGATAATTCACTTTTTATTGTCAGCGTGTGTTTTAAAATGAGGTATTGAACCAATATCTATTATATGTATGATGATTTTGTTTTTATCTACCTTATCTTACGGTTAATCCACCCTTAAATTATGAAAAATTTTACAAATTTTCATAATATTGCCCTTTTCAAAATTGGTAAGTATATTCACCAATTAAAACTAATTTATAATTATATAAATTTAAATTCCATTTTCATTAAGATTCTTAATCCAAATATAATTCATTTTTAATTTGTTTCAGAATAACCTTTCAAAATGGGAAACCAAGTATCAGAGACAAGCCGGCCAGCTTCAATAATGTGATTGTATATGCTTTCTGCTTTTGCGATGCAGATGACGAGACAAATTTCTCAAGATTTAAACCCAACTTGAAGATAGGTTGGATTATTCTTTGCACCTATTCTTCATCAATGTGTTTTTTAACTTATGAATTAATTTTGTTTGCAAGTATATAACATTTTGAAAGAAAAAATTGTAGTTTATATACCCCTTTTTTGTACTTGCAAAGAGAATCTGTTTGTATTTGCTTTTCAATTGGTAGTCGGGTACAAATATTGAGGTGTAATTAGATTTAGGGGGGTGTATTGGATTTAGAATCTATAGGATTTTAATGGACTTTTAAAGTTCATGGGTATTCAATCAAGATTTAAAAAAGTCTTTTAAAATCTTGATGTATTCAATTGAGATTTTAAAAAGTCTTTTAAAATCTTGATGTATTCAATTGAGATTTTAAAAAGTCTTTTAAAATCTTGATGTATTCAATTAAGATTTTAAAAAATCCATCTAAATCTTTAGTATTCAAAAGTCTAATGACTTAGTAGGATTTTAATTAGTGGTGGATTTTGGTGGATTGTAAAGCTTTTTTATACATAAAAATCCATCTTGAAATCTTCTCACTTACCCAGAGATTCAGATGGATTTCTAATTCTTTTAAGAACTTTACTCAACATTCTCCCCCTCTCTCTCCCCCCCTTCCCCCTCCCCCTCTCTCTCTCAAAATCCAAATTTCTTATTATGTGATGAACGCATTATAATTTATTCTTCGTCCCTATAAAGTCTTTATTCTCTCTTTTACTAATGTGGTTATCACGCGCATTAACATAATTTCAAATGGTTAGACTGCTAATTATCGTTCAAATTTTAAAAACAATTCATGTCAATTTCATTAAAAAAATACTAGTGGGTGAGAAGGCTACATTTTGTGGGTACAGTATGAATTTTTACAATGTATTTCGTTAATTGTCTTTACATTTTTGATAATGTTACTTAAACTCGTAATAAATTTATTTTATTGTTTGTCTTTTGTCTTCTGATTTTTTATTTTTTATTTTTTGATGAACTTATTAAAATCTGCATAAATCCATGGACTTATTAAAATCTGCAGAAATCCCAAAATTCATGCATTAAAATCTGTCAGATTCTGTATGGATTTTAAAACAATTCATAGATTAACAAAATCCACGGATTTTTAAAACGTCAGATAGAATCTTTTAAAATCTGAATTGAATACACCCCCCTTAGTAGAACTATAGTGTCCACAAAATTCAAAATACCCAAATTGTATTTGATAATAAATTTTGGTTGGTCTCACTTTTTCAAGCGTTTCATTGTTGCTCTCACTTTATATTTTCCTTGTATTTGATAACAAATGTTGTTTGTCCATAGTCAAATGGATACTAAAATCCAATCGTGTGTGTTTATCCATGGGGAGATTTGCTAAAATTGATTGCAAAGTCAGGTTCCTAATTTAATGTGGTGGATTCGATTTGGCTCGCAGGGTTCAAAGTAATAACATGTCTCATTCTAAGTTATCTCTAATAAAAAATTATCCAATGAGGATGATGTTGAGTCGGAAGAAGAAGAAGAAGGAGGCTAGGGGAAGAGAAACGGTGATTTTAGACTTAGAAGGAGCATGGGTTTAATATTTGTTTATAATATTTTAATTCAAGTTAATTAAGATTTATCTATAGTGTTTAATAAATTAAAATCTAAATTTTAAAGTAATTGTACTTATTAATTTAGTATTAAATTATTATTCAAAATAATATTTATAAAATTAAATTAATAATATTTTTTGTCATTCTTTTGCAGATTACTCTTAATAAGTAATGCAGATTAACTTAACAGCGTGAATTAACTGCAAGATATGGTGGATAAAAATAAAATCACCATATATATATATTTCTTAAGAGTGTTTTTTTGTATTAACAAAATTACTTTACCCTTATTTCTTCAAGTACTCAATTTATGTTTACTGATTTACCCTTAGTAATTAGAACCAAGAAAAAAGTTACAAAGTTAAATTTGAAATGAATCAAATGACAAATAAAAAGAGTAGTTTTATATTTAAATTTATAATACCTAAATAAAAAAAATAGATTGCTATAGTCTGTAAATTATATTTAAAAAAATTATTACTTTGTTTGAATTTTTGCTAAAGGGCTTTCTGGCTACGATTCGTCAGAAAATCCCAAGAGGGGCTTAGTCGAAGAGGCTGAGTACTCAGCTAAAGGGGCAGAATATTTTAGAAGCTTCCTATGACGTTATCAAGTAGTGATCAAGACTTTTAAAATCTTGGAAGTATAATTTAAATAAAAAATCGGAAAATGAACATGAATATTCCCTAAAGTAAAAGATAAATGTATATTTGTATTATAATGAAAAAAATCTTGTACGGTTCAAATCAAATACAAATTGTATGAAGTGATCCTAAAAAAAAGATGTAAATCTGTTATGTAAGACTGTAAGAGTACTTCCAATACAAATATGAATTGGAGAATTTTTAGTTATGGACATGTAAATATGTTAATAAATTGTAAAGCATCCATGCAATGCACGCGTTGAAGCTACGTCTCTCTCCCCCCTCTCTCGATCTCTTTCTCTAACATGTTGCTTAGTATTAAGGCCATCTCTCCTATTTTCCATTTTTTTTAACTCTATGTCTTGTATAGTTGTGTATTATATATATATATATATATATATATATCAGTTCCTCTAGAATAGTGCAGCAACAATTTTTAGTTTAATTAGGGTCAAACAAGAAAGAATAGAATAGTACAATAAAGAACAGAATCATGTGGCAATAATTTTCAGCTTAATTAGGGTCAAACAATAAAGATTATATCTATACGTGTACTTGTTGGCTGTTGCTTTGCTGGCTTTTTTTTTAATAATCTGTTGCTTTGCTTATTACAAGTTTTATTATTGGTTCACTTCATTGGGAATGTAGTTGAAGATGTTGATGTTGAGTCGACTTAGTGATGTTGAGTCGATTTTGATTGTTATCTATATTCCCTTTTTGTTTTCTCTTATTTTATAGAACAATTTAGTCAATGTATGTTTTAATTATGTGGTGAGTGGTAACACTGATCATGTTAAGTATTTGGATTATTGATGCAATCTAGTTTTATTTTATTGAATTCTTAAATATCTATAATGTTTATGTTTATTACATACATATATGTATAATTAAGAATGTATTCCCTCGTGTCGTATCTTACATTTTGAAAAATTTGCAAATTGCGTATCATATTGAAATGTGATTCTCGTATGGTATCCGTGCTGCATGAAAGAAAATACACCCTTCTTTGTAGTTATTGTGTATTTTTCTTCTATACTATATATATATATATGATTGTGTGAAAATCAATTTGAATATGAGTGTGTCAGTAATAGGTGTGTAGTATATATAAAGAGCTGCACTTTTACATAATTAAATATAGAAAATTTTTGACGATCATCTCACCCACTTTTAGGTTGAATTTTTTTATGAAATTTAGTGGAAGTGATCTACTCATAATATAGATCATCTCTACAAAATCTTACGAAAAAAATTCATCGATTTACCCTTCTAAATGGTCATCTCTTCTTTTTGTTAAAGTGAGGGAATCCTTCTTTATAGCATAGCTCATTAAATATATATATATATCCCACAATAAGATAAAGGCAAGGTGGTATTTTTTGGGTCAAGCGATGTTTGCAAGAATCGTAGGCATGCTAATAATTTGCATTGGGTTTACATCTTCAAAAGGATAGTCTTTTTTTTTGTCAAAAAACAATTTGAATATATATATATATATATATATATGGATTAGAACATATAATTTAGGATTCAAGTAAAGATTTGGCTATTAATTAGTTAGAAATACATATATTAGAGCATCTCCAATAGTCTTTTATATTTATGTTTTGTGTAAATTTTACACAACTTGTAAAAAAATTTAGTCTCCAACAGTCATTTCAAAATTAGTTTTGTGTAAATTGGTTGTGTAAAATACACTCCCACTTTACATTACCACATCAACTTTTTATTTTTCATTTTTTTTTGCTAAAACTTTAAAATGTGATTACTTTTAATACAAAATATATATTTTAATAATAATTATATATTTGAAATTTACTCATCGAGAGGTATAAATTGAGATCCATTATGAATATAAGATTATGTATCAAAAAACTGAATGAAAAAAATATAAAATTATATAAATTAATACTTAACATGTGTTGATATCTTATTGGTTATTTCAAAATTTACATAAGATTTTACAAAAGTACTATTGGAACATTTTTTTTTCAAACTTCAAGTTTTATGTAAAAGTTGATTGACACATAGGATTTACACTTAAATTTTTACACACGTGATGGAGATGCTCTTATGTATCCATAATCTTAACACATTTCATTCTTTTGCAGGATGCCTTATTTTTTTATTTTTATTTTGCCTTCATATTAAAATGATACTAAAACCCTTCGACATGGTGATTTTTTGTGTTACACTGTGGACATAGTTTATGCAGACAATGGTTGAACGGGGTTTGTTAAGAATCTATATAGCCTATCGTGTGATATTTTTCGAATTCATATACGGCTCGGTTTTGTTATCGGGTGACATTTCATGATCCAATAATGCCCATTAAACAAATATTTTTTATAAAAAAAAAAATTAGAAAAAATTACACTACAAAGAAAATAAAAAATAACTAAATATGTTTGAAAAATAAATTTAACTCTTAATTTAATACAAAGGGACAAAACTCATGTTGTTTTGGAAAAACTTGTGGCGAAGATCGGCATTGTGTAAGAGATTGCCAACGAAGATGACAATATGGCTCAACAAAGCAGGTTTCTGACCTAAACTCACCCTAGTATTGCAAGTACTTTTAAAGACCGCAAGATACGGGTTTTGAAATAAAACTTCTACACGTACATTAGTTCAGGTTTGTGTAAATTTAATGTGACCCAACTAAAATACAGTTTGATTTCTTTACGGACCTTTGTGACATCATAATACGACAAATTGAATCAAGATAGTATTAACTTGTCAATATAGCAAGTAGTGCTAGCAAACGAGTCAATTTAGTAGGAAAGGATATCGCTCAGACTTGATTTATATCTCCGTTTTATAAAAAAGAAAAAGAAAAAGAAAAAGAATTAAATAGATTATCAATATAATAAATAAGAAGAATATTAATTTTTTAATGGACAGAAGCAAGTGAAATCCTTGAACTAATTTTCTTCGTTGCCTTTATATATTCACATAGAAATTAGTTATTTGTCGATTAATTTTCTAACTTCATCATCACACAATCCAAACATATTTCTTTCCCTTATAAAAACTTGACTTAAAACACACTAAGCATTTTTATTTTAATTTATGTATACACTACAAGAAAAATAATTTTTTGTGACTAATGTTTTTATAACGACTCAAAAATCATTACCAAAAATATTTACATTTTACAAATTTTAGTCCCTATCTCATTAGAAATAAAAAATTATTTAATACAGGTAGACATAAAACCACGTTAAATAATTCGCTCGCTCAAATGCTTCTCTCCCGCCCAGAACCCCTTTTCTTCCTCGCCAATCCCTAATCCCCCTTCTCCATCGCGAATCCCTAATCCCCTCTTCTCTACCTTGAAACCCTAGTCCCCTCCACAGTTATATTCGCTGACTGTTCACCATAGCTGCGTGCTCACCACCATCAGCTCCGTCGCTCACCACCACCACGACCACCACAATGTTGTTCACTGCTGAGGCTCTATCTCCAAGTAAGCCCCCCCTCTCTCTCAATATATATATATATATATCTATTTGTTGCATTTTCTTTGGTATGAATTATTTTCTCACAAATCAGTCTGAAGGTACGTCTCTCTCTCGCCTGTTGCTTAGTATTAAGGTCGTCTCTACTATTTCCCAATTTTTTTTCAATTCTTTGTCTTGCATAGTTGTGTGTATAATATATATATCAATTCCTATAGAATAGTGCAATGAAAAATTTTAGCTTAATTAGGGTCAAACGAGAAAGAACTAATCAAGATTCTTCTTGGACTTGGGATAAGATTATGAAGTTGAGGGACAGCTTTTATGCTTGTATTAAGGTCAAGGTGGGGAAATGGAAGAAGTACTTTTACTTGGCTTGATAATTGGCATGGATATGGCTCACTCCTCAACAAATATGGGAACAGACTAGTGTATGATGCAACCAGCTCTCTCAATAGTAAACTTAGTGATTACATTTTGAATAGCAGGTGGAACTTTCCTCACCCAGTCTCCACTGATATGGTGCAAGTGGTTCAGAATCTGCTTGAGTTACATACCTCAAGGGAGGAGGACATTGTGGAATGGGTGCCACCTAGAAACAAAATGTTTACTGTGGCTTATGCTAAGGAATTTATCAGAACTCATGGTGATAGGGTTGTTTAGGATAAAATTGTGTGGTTTAAAGGGTATATCCTAGATTTACTTTTATCTTATGGATGGCTTCAGAGGCAAATTGGTTACAAGGGATAAGTTGAAAAGTTGAGGTTGTATTCAAGATGAGAATTGTGTACTTTGGCAGTTGAAACCAGCCAACATCTAATTTTTACTTCTAGTTTTTTGAAGGATGTGTGGAAGGAGGTACTTAGAAGAAATGGTTTGTATCGATCTATTGGTGATTGGGGAGAAGAGATGAGATATGCTTTGATTGAAGCAAAAGGTGATAATTTCATTGCTCATGTGAGGACTTTGATGCTAGCCTGTAACAGTGTACTGCATTTGGGTGGAAAGGAATTGCAGAATATTCAGACAAACAGGGCTGGATTGGACATCTTTGATGCTGAAGGTGCTCCCTCTGGAAAGCTAGAAGGAATTGTGCTTGCTGGATGATATGTAAAGAGTGGGGCTTTAATGATATTAGGATGCTTGCATAGTCATTTTCTATTTGGTTTGTATAGTTGTTTTCCTTTGTGTTTTGCTTGTCTCTCAGGTTTTGGACTGAGTTTGTATGTGTTTGCTTGTATATTCTTTGTTGATTAATAATAGTTCAAATTTTACAAAAAAAAAAAAAACAAGAAAGAACAGAATAGTACAATAAAGAACTGAATCGTGCAGCAACAATTTTCAGCTTAATTAGGGTCAAACAATAAAGATTATATCTATATGTGTACTTGTTGGCTGTTGCTTTGCTGCAATCTTTTTTTTAGATAATCTGTTGCTTTGCTGATTACAAGTTTTATTATTGGGTCACTTTAACTATGTGGTGAGTGGTGACAATGATCATCTTGAGTATTTGGATTATTGATGCAATCTAGTTTAATTTTGTTGAATTCTTAAATATCTATAATGTTTATTGCATATAATATATATATATATATAATTAAGAATGTATCCCCATGCATCGTTTCCTACATTTTGGAAAATTTGCGAATCACATATCACGTTGAAACGCGATTCTCTTATTGTGTTGTCCGTGCTTCATGGCCCTCAAGTCAAACACTAACGTTTTGAGGTTGTTATTTGTTACAAAGCAAGGACGATGACTACAACAACATCACCACCGACCTTTCAATTGAAAGAAAAGATCAATCTAACGGAAAAGGAGAGCCAGATATTTGAACTTTTGCTTCAAGTTGTTGGCTGCTTCAGTCTGCAAACTCAGATTCGAGTAGTCGGTGGCTGGGTTCGTGACAAGGTTTGTTACACTTTTTGCTTTTATTTTTTTGGGTTCTCTTGTATTGTATTGCATTGACAGAATTTCAAACACAACTTTCATACATAAAAATATAAAATTCACCTTCTTATTTATTATGTTTACATACTTTTGATTTTTTAAACAGACACCTATCTGGCAGTGGTTTTTAATCCTCTTATTGTTATATGGTACATAACTTGTAACTACCTGTTTAATAACTTGCATAAGCAGTGATTTTCCATAGAAATATACATCGAAAAAACATTTCTAGAGGGTTTGGATTAGCTATTTAAAACTTTTTTTTTCTTTTATTCCTTTAACAATAGCTACACACTTGGTTTAGCTACTCATGCAATAGAGGTCAAAGTAATTGGAATTGAGTATGAAATCATATATAATATATATAATATAATATTAGTGGTTTAACGTAGTCTGCTTCCACTGCCGGATGGAGATGGCTATGCACTCCTCGAGCGGTATTCTAAAAGCTGGTGTTTTTACCGCTTTATGTAAAGTGTTTCTGTTTGTGTTTGAATTATGTGAAATGTTTGTTTGGAGAACTCTTGTGCCTTTTAACAACTAAATTTGATTATTAGTGTTATTGTAGATTATTAGATCAGCTGAACTCCTCTCCCAGCAAGAAAACGTATCAATAATACACTATTATATAAAGCCGGAAGGCATTTCGTTTTTTGTTGAAGCAGTGTCTGGTTTTTGGTTTTCCAATTTTGCCTTTGTGGCTTTTTATTTCACAAAGATATTTCTATCGTAGTGTAACTGCGCAAGCAACGATATTCGAAATTTCACTGTTAGCGGGGAAACTGTAGCTCTAAAGAACTACGCCACTTATCATTTTTAATTTGTTTTAATGACGTTTTCTATACTATAATTAAACTGCGCATGCATTCTGTGTGCACACAAATCTAGTTAAAATAAACATTAAAAAAAATAAAAAATCAGCCCAAGTGTTGGATACAGTTGCGTTATTCCTAAGGCCTTTTAACAATATTTCCCTTGGGTTCCGCTTAGGTCTCTATATCTAGGGGTTAGAAGGTCTCAAACAAATGTTTTTATGGACATGCCTATCTTCCTTCAAGGGGACCTTATTTCTATAACGCGTGTTTTCAAAATTGTAGATGATTGGAAACATGACATATACAATTAAGTAAGGATTTTACTTTCCCTGTAGTTGAAAACTATTGTTCATTTTGGTCCATTTTATAATGCCACACTATAGAATGCTTCTCTCATAAGATGATCAATATCAACGTGAAATGCTGAGGATAAATGGAGACATGGAAAACATTGTTTTCCTGTTGCAATTAATTATTAATTTAACTATTTTTATCTTTTTCATTGCATCTGATATGGATCATTCTCAATGCAGCTTCTAGGGCAACCATGTAATGATATTGATATTGCCCTTGACAACATGTTGGGTATAGAATTCACTGAAAAAGTAAATGATTACTTATCATCTTTGGGGAAAGAAAAACAGAAGATTAACCAAATCCTACGGTATATGACTTTGTCTTTTTCCTTGTATTTGTTTCCCTATAACTTTCTGTGTGATGGTTCTACCATTTTCCTTTATTGTTGTGTGTTGTGTTTTAAGAACTTCTTGGTCTTATTATTGCATGTCTTTGAGACTTAGGCCATCCCTTTTTTCTTTTTAAAAAAAAGAATCTAAGATTTCATGATATTCGTAAAATCAATCCAACACACACATATTCTTGAACACGTAATCTTCTTAATGGGAAAAAAATCAGAAGAAAGTGGTAAGAATGCATCAACATTATTATTGAAAACGTCAATTCTAATGAGACAACCAATTAAGCGAAAAACCAAAAAGGGTGAAGTTAGAGATAATACAGTAGTCCAATCCATCACTCATGGAAAAAATATGGGTTGTTAAGCAACAAAAGTATAAAAAGCAAACTTGAGCAGCATAGGTAGATTTGAGAGACCAAGGTTTGAGGTAGAGATTGAGCTGATAAGCAACAATATATATATATATATATATTTTTTCCAGGACAATTTTGATGTATCTAGTGTTATTGATCTATCAATTGAGTGAAGCATCCTTTCACTAAAGAATGTAGGTTGAGATAGATGATTTCAACAGCCTTTTATGATAAATATCACTTTCATATTTGCTAAACCATATTTCAAGGGTAGGAGTTGCGTGTCACGGCAGATTTTTTGCGCTTATAGTGTGCACTTTGCTAAAACTTATGCACCTTTCCTTATAAAAAACACTACCTGAAATCACCGGTTAATCCTAGGCTTAACTTCTTTGGGATTCTGCACTAGTGAGAGATTTTATGTGATTAGATGGGAGAAAGGTTTTCTTTCTTTTCTCGCTTGTGTAGCTGTGTAGGCTCTCCTTGTTTGACCTTTGTCTCCTTAAATTCCTTCTAGTTTGGGAAAGAGGATTATGGTAATGTTGAATTGTTGATAGGAATTTTTTATGGTTTGGCTTCAACGGATCAATTTTTTAGTTGAAGTCCAGTTTCTCAGCATCTAGTTGAGGGAGGTTTGGGCATTAGGAAAGTTTGTACGTAAAAAGCATTTCTTTGGAGGGAAAATGGTTATACAGGAGTAGGGGAGCCTTTGTCCTTGATATCCCTCTTTTTTTTTTTTATATTGTAACCAGCCGGGTTCTCCCAAAATTGCTAGCCCAAGTTGGTAGTTAGGTTCATAGCACCCACATATATACCAAGGACGTCCCTTTTACACCATGCATGTAGGCACAATGTGTAAAAGGTGGTGCTTCAATGCTTGCGAAGAATTGTGTTATTTGAAAGCTAATAAAAAAAATCTGGTTTTGACAAACATATGTTAACCATATTCCTTGTCAAAGATCAAATGGTGTATCTGTGGGTCACAAATGGCATGGCTTGAGGCCAAATAAAAGTCTGTTTCAGGTAATTTTTGTCTTTACGTTAAGCATAAAGTACCTGTTTGGCCCATAAAGGCTTAAGCTGTCACTAGCTTCAATTTAACCCGTAAACTCATATTTGGTTCAATTAATTCCGTAGACCATCGTAAGCATAATTTACCCATTTGGATGATCACCTATGAGTTCTTCGAGCTATTCGTTTCGGTATTCTGCTGCTCTAATTATTTTCTCGACCCAATAAACTTTATATGCTCGTATCTCTCACTACACGGAAATCCCTAATAGCACTGGACCAGGTAAACCAAGCCCCCATGCAATAATAACCTGTTCACCATCAGCGGTAGATAAACCACTCTCCTACCAATAAGATTGAGATGGATTGTGGATCTCTCCAGCACAAGAAAAGGAAAATGCTGAAAGGAAGGAATGAGGGAAGTTCCACTAGAAAAATATTGGAAGGAAACAATACTTCAAAGATGAACTTGTTCCCATGATATATTTTGTCAAACATATGTTATTTGTATTCCTTGTCAAAGATCAAGTAAAAGTCTGTTTCATGTAAATTTGTATTTATGTTAAGCGTAAATTACCCATTTGGCCCTCAAAGGCTTAAGCTGTCACTAGCTTCAATTTAGCGCATAAACTCATTTTTGGTTCAATTAATTCCGTAGATCATCGTAAGTGAGTCAACATGTGCTAATGGTGAGAACAACACCAGTGAAAGTCAACTGCATGGGAGACACTTTGCACCGCCAAAATGCTGCCGGAAAACCAGTGTTCTAAAAGTCGCGCCCCTAGGCGGCGCCTATACGGAAATCGTTGCCTCCCCTCCCGGCCTAGGGCTAACCCTTTGTGTTTAGGCGCCGGGGTGATTAGGGGCCAATTAGGCGCGCTAGGCGCCGATTTTTCCCTTTTTTGGTTTCCTTCAAAACAATGTAGTTTCATGTAAAAAAAAATAAAAACACCTTTATTAGCTAGCCCTCTTTCAGTTGACCTAATTCCGTTCTCCTCATCCTCCTCTCAGTCTCCGATCTCCATCCCCTCCTCTCCTCTCCTCTCTGGCACTCCTCCCCTCTCCGGCTGTATTTTGGGATGTTCACTTGGGTTTGATTGTTTGAACTTGTTTATTTTGTTTTTGGAATGCATGTTTTATTAGTTGGATGTTGGAAAATTAATATTAATTTGAAAGGTATATTATGTTTTGTTAGTCTTATGTTATTTAAAATAATATTTTTAATAAAAAATCATTTGACCCATTAATCCCCTAGGTGCTAGGCCCCCCCTCGCCGACCTAGGAACGCCTTGCGATTTTTAGAACATTGCGGAAAACACACGGCAACACCAAAAGACTGCCAAAAACACTCGGCAGCATGGAAGGACCATCAGGAACACTCAGGCAACACCAAAAGGACCCTTTGTCCATAAGAAGGAAATGAAGGGAATACCCGAAGGAGGTTGAAAAGTAAAGAAAAGAGGCCTTAGACAAATGTGCAAACCAACTGTTTGAAGATGGCGAAGTTATAGCAGCAAGAGGGGTAGAAGTGAGAAAATAAGCTGGAGAGTCAGCCAGCGAAACGGATAGCCAGAAGCATGGCTAAGGTAGAAGATAATTCTGCATTTGTACCTCATTAGAAAACTGACTGAAAAATGGTAGTAGAGGAAAAAAGATAAACTCTTTGACCGGATGGGTGTGCGCCATAAAAGGCGAAGCTAATTGTAGAAAACCCTATGTTAGAATTGTTCCCTCTAGTCTCTCATTCTTTTTTGGAAAAAAGAATGAGAGACTTTCTGTGGGATGGGTGCGATAATAATAGAAAAGATCATTTAATAAATTGGGATATAGTGTCTAAAGCAAAAAATAAAGGGGGGTTGGGCATTGGTAATTTGGTGAATCGAAATAAAGCTTTGTTGGGAAAATGGTTGTGGAGATTCCCCCGTAGTCAAAATTCCCTATGGTATTCCATCATTAGAAGCAAATATGGATTAAGCGAAAATGGGTGGGACTCCAAAGTTGTGAGTAGTGGGACTTATAGAAACCCTTGGAAATATATTTCTCATGGTCTTGAATCATTCTTGGAGCACATAAAACTTGAAGTGGGTGGGGGTTCCACAGTTAGATTTTGGGAGGATAAATGGAGGGGTGAGACAACCTTTGATTCTTTGTTTCCGCGTCTGTATAGACTCTCCGTGAACAAAGGAGATTCCATTGCTTCTTTAGCCTCTTTAAATTCGAATTGTATTGTGTCTTGGAATTTATCTTTTTCCAGAAATTTGAATGAGAGAGAGTTGGAGGAGTATCTTTCTTTGTTGAGAGTCATTGAGGGTGTTAGATTGTCTCCGGGGTGTATGGACTATAGGCGATGGTTGTTGAAAGGGGAGGGGTTCTCTTGCTCTTCTTTTTACAAATCTCTTATCGATTCTCCAACGCATCCACATTTTGCTCCTTCAAAAGTCATTTGGGCAGTTGGTATTCCCACAAAAGTGAAGGTGTTCTCTTGGTTAGTTGCTCACGGGAGGGTTAATACCTACGATCTGTTGCAAAAGAGAAGACCGAAGTGTTGCCTCTCCCCATCATGGTGTGTACTGTGCAAGAGTGATGCAGAATCTTTGAACCACTTGTTGTTACATTGCCCTTATTCATATTTTATATGGAACAAAGCTTGTGCAGAATTTGGGTTTAGTTGGGCCATTCCCAAAGATGGCGCGAGTCTTCTTATGTGGGAAATCAAGAGCTATAGAGACAAATCTAAGGGCAGGGAGCTATGGAGATGTGTCAAAGTCGCTTCCTTTTGGCTATTATGGATGGAGAGGAATTCTAGAATTTTTGATGGAAAGATAGAAGAAAAGGAGTGGCTGTGGGAAAGAGTCAAATTCATGGCTTCGTTGTGGGCTTCCAACACCAAGCTTTTCAAAAATTATAGGGTGGAAGACATCAAGAACAATTGGAGAGCTTGGATTCTTGAATAGTGTTCCATTGTATTATATATTTATATTTGGGTTCTATGTTAAGGGTGCATTGTTAGCTATGGGTTTTGACAGGATTATATTTCTTCTATTTTCTTTTTGTGGGCTATATGTTCGGTTGGTGGACTCCTTGTCCCCTCTATATTTGTACTTTTAATCTTTATTATTAATGGAATCTTGTTTCTTATCAAAAAGAATTGTTCCCTCTAACACCACATCATAAAACATTATTGGTTTGGGGTACTAAACTCAGAGGCAGGAGTCCATATTTGCATTGAAAAATATTACAATTTAGGAAATTAAATCAAGTAATAATAAAAGCCTAAATATACCAACACGGATATCAGACAAACCATGATAAATTTCTAAATCTATGAGATCCCTTACTTATGCGTTGTACAAAGCAAGATTCAGAAACTTCCTAGACCAGCTTGCATCTTTTTCATAGAGACGTAGACCAATCTTACAGTTCACCCATCCTATATCTCTTCCTTAATCCTTTTTACACCGAAGATTAAATGCCTTATTGTTCACCTTTAATTTTTCTAATGTTGCTGTTTTTTCATGTCTTTGTAGGCTTATGACAAATTATAATAACTAATCATATGCCATCCTTTAACGTTGCAGCAATCCTGAACAATCAAAACACTTGGAAACAGCAAAGATGCACATAGATGGTATAGAAATTGATTTTGTCAACTTAAGATCTGAAGACTACAGTGAAAATAGCCGCATTCCTGTGGTGGTACGCACTTAATTTAATATTTTGTGACCTGAAGAAGCTCTATTCTAATTTATGTATATTTATGAGTGTTTAATTTTTTTGGATGAAGTCCCTAAAATTTACACCAAGACCTATCCTAAATGATGAATTATAAAAAGATGAAGGCAAAGTCTCTTGAGTAGTTAAGCAGCACAGTACCCACCCTTCATTGGAATAGATATGATATACGTTATGGAAAAGTGTCACAAGAAATTGCCATTGACAAATAGTCCTAAAGCTTTATTTTAGTATATTTACTCAACTAACAGAAAAGGTGCACTAGTACAAGAGATGTTTTTCTTCAAAGACAATGCAAAGTCAAAACCTATTCACCACATTCTGAGTCTCATCCATTTAGGTGTGTTGTATTTATTTATAAGAATTATTATATTAACCTTATGTGTTTTAAATTTATTGCAAACACCTCCCCCGTGTTATAGTAAATTACAGTGATTTCTCTTTCTGTTAGATTTTCGTGGATGGTAGAGCAGTATGCCCATATAAATTTGACCTAATCAAAGTTAACAAAATCTCAAATTCTTGATTAAAAATTACCACCAAGCATTCCACTTAAAAGGCAAATAAACTGAATTCATTGTACCTTCTCCAGAGCAATTTGGGCTAGATTGATGTTCAGTATGGTGTTATAGGGGTGTTCCCAAAGAGTTGGTTAGAGTTTATCATATCAGCTGGTGGCTTGCGCAGAATAGCACGACAATCAAAAAATTATGGAGATTTGCAATGTTGGCTATGGAAAGATCCCACTCCAGCAATTTAATTTCATATGGAAGCGAGGAGTCCCTTCTAAGATTAAGGTGTTTGCTTGGCTAGCCTCATTGGGTAGAGTGAATACATGAGATTTAATCCAAAGGTGGAGACCCTATAGGTGCTTGTCTCCCTCATGGTGTGTGCTCTGTAGGAAAAATGGAGAGGACATTGATCATATTTTAATTCATTGCCAATTTGCTCAGGATCTATGGAATAGACTGTTTAATCTGTTTGGGTTAGTGGGTGCTCTTCCTCGGAGGTGGGTTGATATTATAAAAATCAGTTGGTCATTTAAGCAATCTGGCAACATATCTAAATGCATTTGGAGGCTTATGGTGTTGGCTGTAGCCTGGTTAGTTTGGATGGAAAGAAACAGTAGTCTTTGATGATAGTTGCAGCTCAGTGGATGAATTGTGTAGTCATAGCATATGCTTAGCTGGGCTTTGGGCTAGAGCCCTGAACGTCTTTGATTCTGTTAAACACTTTATGTTTGTGCTGGATTGTCTCATCTTTATGTCTTTATGTCTTGATTGTTATTGTTTTGTAATGGGTATTGTAGCCTTTGGTTCTGTTAAACGCTTTAGGTAGAGGGCATAGCTTCAGTGGTAATCTCACTCACTGGGCTTTTCCCTGTTTTGTTTGTATCTTCCTTTTCTCTTTATAATAAATTTCGTTTCTTATCAAAAAAAAAAGAAAGAAAGAATGAAAGAGAGAAATCAAAGAGTTTTTGTGGGAAGGAGCAGTAGCTTTGATCATTTTCTGGAGTTCTTGAAAGTTTGCCAAATTATTACCTCTCCCTCTTTAAAATGCCCATTTCGATATGCAATAAAATTATAAAAATCATGGGGGGTTTGTGTATTGGCAACCTAGCAAAAGAGAATGAGGCACTCTTGGGTAAGTGGCTTTGGAGATGAATGGTTGGGACTCGAACGTGGTGATAAAGAGGGTCTCTTTACAATCCTTGGAAAGCAATTTCTAAGGTCGTTGAGTCTTTCAAAACTTTTACTAGGCCTAAGGTGGGCATGGGGAATATCATTCGATTTTGGGAAGATCATTGGATTGGATCTAGATCACTTTGCTTCTGCTTATCCTAGAATTTACAGTATTTCTCATGTAAATCCTTCTTTGATTTGCTTATTTACTCGTCGGAGGATGTTCCTTTTGTGCCTTACAAAATGATTTGAACGGTAGGTATTCCTCCCAAACTTAAAAGCATTTGCTTGGTTGGCATCTTCGAGAAGAGTCAACAACGTGTGACTTTCTTCAAATCAGAAGGCCATCTCGTGCTATTGCCCCTTCTTGGTGGATACTTTGCAAAAAGGATAGTGAATCAATAGACCACATTATGTTACATTGTAATTTTGCTCAACAGTTTTGGGACAAGCTAGATTAATATTTGAAGTTTTTGGCACTTTACCAAAGCATTGGAATGAATTTTTATGCATTGTCTGGCAATTCAGTGGCAACGTAAGGAAGGCCAAAATCTTATGGAGATGTTGCTCTATGGCAGTGGTGTGGTCATTGTGGCAAGAAAGAAATGTAAGTGTGTTTGAGGAAGTAGGTGTCTTGAGGTCAAGTTCGACTCATGGGGTAATTTGTAGGATTGACTTAGACTTAGAAGTATGCAGACTTAGAAGAGGTGTGGAGAAAAATCAAGATGGTTGCATCACTTTGGGCCAGCACATCCAATTTATTTGGAAACTTATCAATCTCGGATATTTCTAACAATTGGGGGGCAGTGCTGCCTTAATAAATCATTGGGGGATGCTCTGTCTGGTTCAGGAAGATTTTGATTTGATTTGTTTTATTATTGTTTGATAGGACTTCTGTTAGCTGATGTTTTTCTAGTCGTTGCTTGGTTGGACCTCTGGCCGACCATCTCTTCTATTGGCTTTGTATCTGCAGTTGTGTACTTGCTTTTTATGATTCATATCAATAAAAGCAGTTGTCTCCGATAAAAAAAAAAAAAAAACTTCACCTTTTGATTGGAGTTTGGCAGCAGCTTCCAAGTAGTTTGATAGCTCTGATTTTATTTGTTCAATCTAAATCGTGCTCATGTAGTTGGATGAGTCATTGTCTTTGCCTTTTTGGTGTCTTTTCTTTGTAGCTAGTTTCTCTTTGATATCTGACTTGCTTTGGGCTGTTTGTACTTGATTGCACCAGTGGATTTCTTATCCACTATCCTCTCTGGTTTGATCTGTTGTAATCCTTTTGTTGTTTTAATATTAATTTGCTTCATATAAAGAAAATAAAAAAATAAATAATCAGAAAAAACAACAACAAAATGAAATGAATTTTGTTGCATGACAACTTCGCCATCGCCTTACATCACCATAGGTCACAATCGACTATCTTTTGCTTGACCACTTTGCCATCGCCTTACCTCACCACAGGTCACAATCAACTATCTGCAGTTTATATTTTAGACTCAGCATTCACGGATGTTGATAGTAGTCTCATTGTCTACTTAAAGTAATGACACATACATATATATATATATACATATGTAAAAGAGTATTATTGTTTATGTACTGTATCCTTTCTGAGCTTTATCCATTTTTTTTTCTGGTATCTCAGTGTTCTTGCCATATTGTACCAGATACCTGTATTTGTATCCATTACAGTAATGTTATAATACATCAAAGAAGAATAATATCAACTATCAGCAAGGGAGGGGTGACAACGGAGATGAATAAACTCTTAAGATTCAAAAACCCAAATCTGAGATAAAAGTTTGTTTGTTAACTTTTAACATTTTTTCCCTCATGGATTTTTCATTTTTATTCATTATTTGCATTTATAATATTTTTACAACCTGTTCCTTACTTTGGCTTTTAATAACTCAATTTGCTTTCATGCTTACTAGTTCATTACCAACTTAATTAAAGGATGTCTGGAACATACGACACTGTTTACTTTTTGTGTTACAGAGGTTTGGCACTGCAGAAGAAGATGCATATAGAAGGGATTTAACCATTAATAGGTGATTCTTTCTTTGCCATTTATGGTTTGCTGGTTGTGTTATAGTATTACATTTAGTTGAAAGAGTACAATAGCTCCATTGTTACGTAGTGATTGTCTAGTATTATATGTATGTCTGCGTGTTTATGTATTTCCTGGGGTGGGGGTTAGAGCGTATTATTATTATTTTTAATTAAAAATGAATTACCTGATTATTTGCATCAAGAGTTTTTTTTTTTTAAACATTTTGTTGGGTTAAAATTTCACTGATTGTCCATATTGTAATACACCTTCTCTCATCACAGCTTGTTCTACAATATTAATACAGGTTCAGTTGAAGATTTTACTGGAAGAGGTTGGTATAGGTTTTCTTTTGCTCCTATATACATATTTTCATAGATTCAATCAGCCCTTGGAATCTGTGGATATTTTGCTTTAACTCTAACACTGATCTAGCAATTTTTCTTCCAACAAAATGCAGGCATTCAAGATTTGAGGTCTAGAAGTATAGCAACACCATTACCTCCAAAGCAGACGTTTTTGGATGATCCTCTACGAGTTCTTCGAGCTATTCGTTTCGGTATTGTTCTGCTCTATTTATTTTTCTTGAAGTCAATCTGTAAACTTTTTCTGTTCCTATCTCTGACTTTACAAAAATCCCTAATAGCACTGGACCAGATAACCCAACCTTTGCGTGCACGCAATAGTAACCTGTTCACCATCAGTGGTAGATAGAGCATTTTTCCTACCAATAAGATTGAGATGGATTGCGTATCTCTCTAGCCCAAGAAGAGGAAAACGCTGAGAGGGTTCACGTGGATAGTGGATTATTAAGCAAATCTCAGGGAACTATTTATAAGGAGGCAATCCTACATTAATAGAATTGGTAACTGATTCGGAGTTAACGTTTGAAAGACGTTGAACATTTAGTAAGCTCCTGTTTGAACGCCACACTAAATGTAGTTACATGACTTTTCGAACAAGCCTGGGAGGAATCATAGTAGATTAATTTCCACTTGACCACTAAGTTTTCCTTTGAATTGTATTTTAAGTGCTTCTAATGATTTATGGAATGAATACTGTTCCAACTGAGCTTTTAAATGTGCACAGTTGTGCTTGTGCAACTGAATCAACATTCTGCACATTTGGTGCTATTGTTCCCAATTGAATGAAAGTTTAAGAGATATTTTTCCTGTCTGATTTTGTCTATGGTCAAGAAATATCCCCTTAAATTAAATTTATGAATCTCTGCATGTAAACATAGGAATAGGAGGGCTTTCAAAGACCTAGAATGTAATTAGGTTACTCTAGAGATAGGTTATGTTTTCAATGTTTTGGATGAAATGACTGCATTCATGGTGGAGATAGATCTTTTTGATTGTGGCGAATTTGTAATTGGCGCTTTTATGTTTTTATTATGTATGTATGTAATCTGGGGTGATACCGTTGGTTTAGGAACAAATAATTCTTTAAAGGAAAGTGGAGTGTGGGCTTGTGATTTAGGATTATACGGATTTCATCTTCTTGTACAAGTCTTGAGTGTCATACTACTTTGCAAGGATTTACGGGGAAAAAGGCTTAGACGTAAGAATTCTGTTGTATTGCAAAGTCTTGGAACACAAAAGATAAATTTTATTATATTCTAGAGAGAATTACAATGTCTATCAAGCTTGCATAATATAGTGTGTAAACCTAGGTTTTTCCCTTAGAACTGGCTTGTCAATTTTGATCTTTGTGTGATTTCATTTTTCAGGGGTGAGATTTGGATTTATACTAGATGAAGACCTAAAAATTGCAGCTTCTGACCATGATGTGAAAGCTGCTCTTGCTCGAAAAATTACGAGAGACCGTATTGGTCATGAAGTATGTTGAATCTATCGCTTGGTGAAATGCCATTTGACTCGCCTTTCTCGAGTAAATTTTTTTTTTTTTTCAAATGTTAGTTTTATATTATTTTATTTAATGATATTCTTTACTCTTTTCGTACTACGCAGATAAATCTCATGATATCTGGCAAGCATCCTGATCAAGCTATGACCTACATTTGGGATGTGCAGATATTTTCAGTTATCTTCAGCGTACCTCATCAGCTGGAGCTTCCAGCTTCTGAAGAGAGGTCATTTTACCTTAAACCCAATTTAAGTTTCACTGTAGCAGGGTGACTGAACATTTTGTCCAGTTTAATTTTCGTCTTTTATGGAGCTTTATTTTTGCTGTTTCATTGATGTTCCCGTGTGGTATACTGAGTATTGTTTCTAATGATACTGGTAGGCTCTGTGTTGCATACATGAGTGATGCACTGAGAATCATGCAGATAATTGAGGCTGAGGATTATGCGTTCAATGTGAGTATGCAATAGACATGATCATTTATTTGACAATTCAATCTCTCCTGCTAATTTCATATGGTTATGGTTAAGCATTGTTCGTTACTATATCATTGTTTAGGGTCCGTTTGATAACATGGAAAAGGAAAATCAAAATAGTTGATTTTTGTGAGATGTTGGAAAATAAGTCGGGACATGTGGTGAGATATCTTCTTACTTTGTGGCTTTTTCCATGGAAAATTTTTCTTTGGTGGTTAAGGGAGAAGTTTTTTCCACAAAAATTAATGAATGATGGAGGACATCTACTCATAAAAATAGCATGAGATGGAGGGCATCTCGTCCTCATCTTATTTTTCCATCTTCTTACACAAATAAAGTGCATTTCTTATCATTTTCCAAGTTATCAAATGGAGCCTAAAATGTTTACTTTGTTGGAAGTTTTTGGTTTTGATTCTTTCTCTCTCTCCCTCTCTCTCTCTCTCTTGTGAGTTTTAGGATGAGGAAAGGAGGCTCTTATTATATGCCGCATTACTCCTTCCATTTAGGAAGACTGTATGCTGGGGCAATGATAACAAGAAAGATGAAATGGTAATACATCCTTCTATTAAACAAACCTCTGTGTGTGTATTTTGTGCAGCATGAATGCTTGTTTTGTCTTAAATAAATGTAATCCCATGGTTGGTGGATCACGTCTTAGCTTATTATTAGGAATTTTATTTATTTCATCCCCCCCTCCCTCCTTTTTTTACGCAAATACTTGCTAATATACAAATAGGCTCTGCTCTTGGTTGAGTTAGCCAAACCATTGCAGGGTACTCTCTTTCTCTCTCTCTCTCACACACACAGAGACGTGTTTCAGCAGAGTTTGTATTTTTATAGTATTATATTTTTAAGTGTAAATAAGTAAATAATTGGCCACCTAGCTGCCTAGTCCCTGCCTAGGTGCTCTAGGCACCAAGTCCTCTCTTGCCGCACGACTTCCGCTTAGCGCTTTTTAGGACATTGTAAGGTGCCCGTTTCGACATATGCTGGACGGAGGCGCATACACTACGCCTTGCGAATAGGTGTGCTTTTGACATCTATGGTCCTACCATTCTCTAGATTATGTACAACCCCAGAAGCCGCTGCTATCAGTTTTTGAACTTTCTTTGTGTTGCCATTTCTTTTTTGTCTACTTTGTGCCTAAGTTGGTTGGCTGCTGTATTTTTATGTTCTTCATTTTTCTTTGCCATCACAATATCTGGCTATTAGCCCTTTAATTCATTGTTGTTGCCCAGATTTACAGACACACTAGTTTTGCAATTTAACTTTCCTGTTTAAGGTACTTTGATGATCTGTTTTCTAGTTTCCTTGGTTGAACTTTGGAATTATGTGTGCTTCCAGCAGCAATATCGATGCTATGAATTCCCGGTCAAAATTTTCTGCTTCCCGACAATGCCATCTTCAGTCGTAGATTAGCCAGAACAGGGTCAGCATGGTTTCTCTTCATCTGTCATTTGTAAACCAATCTCTGTTCCCATGTTTTCTCCGAGAACCTGATCTGTGTCATTTTCACTTAGATAAGCAAATCTCGGTATCTTATGATATGTTATTTTCACAAATACTAAATGCTTGTAAGGATCATATACTGCATTGCATGGTGAATGAACTCTCGAATCTTACTTTTTCTAGTTATGCCCTGCTATATATGCATACTGGTCATAATATGTTTGGCCTTGTTTTCATATATATATATATATATGGGATCTTCTCCTGTTTTACTTCCTTATAAGGACATCTTTGTTATGTTAATAACTACTCTCTGTGTACTTGAGTCTCCTAATTGTACCGTATGGCTGTGAGTGTATCTGAGTTTTAGTGAACGAGAAAGGAAAATTATAACAGAGTTAGTTGTTAGCCAAGAACTTTTTGGTTATATTTCTATTGGCATTTCTATGTTGTTGCTGGTTGATGTTGTTCTTTTGCAAAATACAAATGAAGGGGTGTCCTGGGGCTATTGGTCATGTTCTTCCCCATAAAAAGGGGTTTCTTAGCCTGCAAAACGTTTCAAAAGCTGTATGCATCTTCACGAATTCTCCACCAAGCTGGAATCGGTGATTTAAAACCATTGAATTCTTATTTCAAATATTGGCAAATTGGTAAAAGATCAACACCTCAGAAGGCACAGTTGCTTCTACATAGGTGACAAATCCATCTCGGACGCGGATAGTGATCATCAGACAGTAATATTGGATACATATTAAATACTTATTATCACGTTCACTGTTTAATAAATGATTATTTTTGTCCTTTTTCGTTGTTATTTTCTTCTGTTACCATCAAATTCATACTACATCAGGAATTTAGGATTGAAAAAAAAAAAGATTCACTGTTGGGACTGTTAAGTGCCCATAATGGGTACGTGAGAGTTGGATTGTGGTACCTAGGCATAGAGTATCTGGTAAAATAATAAATTAGTGGGAGTAGAACAAAAAATATCACATACCCTTGTGTCCCATAGTTAATAATTTTATAAATGTTTTTTGCCCGGATTTAGTTCTTTGTGGTAAGATGTTTACTACAATTATCTTCATATCTCTGCTATATCTTAAATTTGAATAGAACCCGGTTTATGTTTATAATTAAGGTTGCATTACTCTGCACAATCAGGTGGTCATTCATATCATTCGTAACTCTCTCAAGCTAAAATGCAGCGATGCTGAAGCAGTAAGTTTAGACTCATTTCTCCCGTAATAGATGCACTGCTAATATTGTCGTTTTCTTGACTAATCTTCTCTGTAATTCTCTTTCGAATCAAATCTTGGGCATATTATAAGAGTAACTGCAATACATTGCGTTTGCAGGTTGTAAGTCTGCACAATGCAGCGGAGAAATTTATGTCCTTGATTCCTCATATTAAATATGCTGAGGACATAAGAATAGCTGAAATTGATTCAAAAGTGGAACTTACTGACTTGTCAGGTGACAAACTAAGAATGTTGGCAGGTAATGAATTTTCTCCCATCCCGCAACTTTAATGGCAATTAGATGTATCTACTCCTAGCTTTGGCTGGCAGCTTTTATCTGAAGGCTATATAGGTTACATAATAAATCAAAAGAACAAATTTAATATCCGTTGTCTCGAGCTAGAAGGCATCGGGGAATGATTGTGCCCAAAAAGATTGCACATTCGGAGATAAACTGGTGCATGTAATATATATATTTACATATACACACAGTACCTCACTAAATAGGACAGTCCTTTCTTTTAGAAAAAGTACCATTCAGTTGAAGGGGTAACTGAATGAACCTTTTGACCAGATTTGGTGGAGAAGATTTTTAATGATCATCTCCCCAAATTTGGTCAAAAAATTCAATCTAAAAGTGGGTGTTACAAAAAAATTGACATATGGTATAATGGGGTTTCTTACATTTTGATAAGTCTCATGGCTAGGCTGACATTTTATTATAATTTCCTTTGCCTTCTCTCTCTCTCTCTCTCTCTCTCTCTCTCTCTCTCTCTCTGTGTGTGTGTGTGTGTATAGGGTTGCTTCTACAAGAAATTAAAGGATTTTGGCATGCTGCGCTGTTGCTCTCGATGTTGTTATACCCTATGGATGTCGGTTCTAGTACTAGTGAAGATTCTCAAATTGAGTTGAACAATAAAAGAGCAGCATTATTTAGGATCATCGAGAGTGAAATTATAAAACTAGGTACTTCAGTTTTCCTCGAATCTTCGATTCCCATTCTATATCCTCAACACCTCTCTGTTCAGCTTGGAATTCTAATACATTACATAAATGGAGGAGACCTAAAGAATGCCATTCTTGATATCCATTCCAATACTCAAGTTTGGTTCAGTCTTTCTTTTTTCCTTTTTCATATATATATAAAAAGGTCTGTAATTGACTAATTGTGCTGTTGATGAGGGTTTTTGTCTTGGGTTGATTGTAGATCTGGAGAAAATCTGGGAAATGAAACCGCTCCTCAATGGGAACGATATCATCAATGTCCTGGACCTTAAAGGTGGAGGACCAATCGTTGGAGAATTGGTAAATTTCTCTCTCTCTCTCTCTCTCTCTCTCTCTCTCTCTCTCTCTCTAAAGTGGAAATTTGTGTAAGAAAGAAAGTGGTAATGATATATTGTGATTGTATGTATGATGATGGATGTTTGTGGCAGCAAAAGAAGCTGGTGGAACAGCAACTGCTTCGTCGTTGTAGGAATAGGGATGAATGTGTCGAGTGGTTGAAGCAAACTCACCCAAAGTGTTCGGAGAAATTTGATACTGTGTCCAAACCAATAGATAGAGTAAGAGGAGGAAACCAGCGGATGAAGAGTAAGAGGAGGAAGCAAAAAGAGGGGGTTAGGAGATGAAGTTTGTTGTTACTGCTGCTTGTACGACAGTCTGGAGTGGAATTAGGCTTGTCAAGCTGAATCCAAATCCATATTTGAAAAAGATTTTGGATCAGATATGGATTGGATCATGTAACGTTTCACCAAAATATCGATCCATATCTGCATTTGTTTGGATCGGATTATATCATATCAATTTAAAATTTTAATTATATAATAATTAATTTGTAAATATATAAAAAATAACGAAACTAACATAAATAATTTGGATCCTAAGTTTTGTAATTTATACTTTTGCAACTTAAATTTTATAATCATTATTTTAGACACGAAGGTTCATAAAATATTGATATTTTATTATGAGACTTGAAGTTTTCTAATCATAATTTTTTACCTAAAGTTTTCTAATCATTATTTTGGACTTGAAGTTTTATGTTGTTATTTTAGATCAAATTTCATGTTTGTTGTTTTGGACTTGAAGTTCCAAAAAAAAAAAGTCTCAATAATCATTTTGATTTAGGAAGATATTTGACCGTAAAGTTTAATAAAATAAACTTTAATAAAATATTAACGATCCAAGTATGGGCTTTAGGTCTTTCATATTACTATATTCTTATTTTAATTAAAATTTCTTGTAACTTTAGAATTTAAGCGTGATATTATTACATTCTTTTTTTTGCGCAGGTAAATATAATATATCTTTTTATTTTACTAGTTTTTGCTCTTAATATTATAATAAATGATTACAAACATTATAGAACAATATAACAATCTATAATTTTATTGTTTAATATGTGCTAGAAGTTTTATATTTATTTTAATCAAGAAAATAATAAGCATGTTAACTGTTTTTTTTTTCTTGATATGTGGCAATAAATACATGTTTGATTTTGGGAGGGGAGTATGGTCGAGGAACCCAAATCTTATAACACTCTTTTAACTAGGTTTTATTTTACTAGTAAATAACTTCGTAGGATTAATAACAGTAAAGTATAAATATTTTGTAGCTTATTTCAAATTATTTTACCCAAAGTTTTTAGTACATTTAAATTTAAATTTACATGTAAGTAAGAGGATTGTGTTTAGTATGGCAAGATTGTTTTCTTAAAGTAAGACTCATCATGCTCACAAAGTTTTAATAAATCAAAAATCTCCGCATAAAAAATATATATGTGATGTTGAGAGTAATGTTTATTCATCTATAATGTTTTACTCGACCTCTTAATACTGAGAAATAGTCTTATACTCGACCGTCAAAAATCAAATAACACACCTTACTTGGTTCTCTCTTCTGGGTGTGTACAAATGTTCATGCTACTCCAAAACTGAATATAGGCTACAATTAAACTTGTATGCAAATATGGTGGAGGGACTTGAATCTTAGAACACTCTCTTAATTAGGTTATGTTTTACTCCTAAATATCATTGTAGGATTAAGGGTGAAGTATAATTATTCTGTAATTTTTTTAATTCTTATTTCCCAAGTTTCTGGTACAATTAAACTTATATGTAAATAAGAGGACTAATAATTTTATATTAGAATGACAAAATGCAATTTCCTCAATTAATTTTTTCTAGGAAATTTAATTTAAAATTTTAAACAACATAATACAATTTAGTTTTACTGCCTATCGAGTGTCTTATCCACTGCTTGTACTTAGAAAAAGAAAAGGTATATGTTGTTTATTTTTTATTTTTTCTAGCAAAGTACTATATGTATGTGTGTGTGTATATATATATATAATATTATCATGTAATTAAACATCAAACCACTAATTTATATTCTTACCATTATATTATAAAAAGATTACGGGTTGCCTTAGCACAATGACATGATGTCAATCTCTCTCATTTTTCAAAACTTCAATTCAACATGAGGAAATGAAATTTTTGAAATTAAAAATGAAAAGAAATTACACTTGATATTTTAGAAAAAAAAGAAAAGAAGAATACTCTAAATCTATTCTATATTATAAAAGCTAAGCCTTAATTCAACCGCTTGAGGCTGTATCAAACTTTTGTAGTTTATTTTTTACCCTTGTGGTCTCTTTTTCATTAAAAAATATACTTGTAAGAAAGTTTAAACCTTGAACATTGGATAGAGTAATTTTTTACATAACCACTTAACATCTTTGATTTATATTTTAGTTTGAATTATATATATTTGAATAGCATGGGCATCGTATGCTTCTCTCTCTCTCTCTCTATATATATATATATATATCTACTCACCAAATAAAACATCTCTAGCTCTATTGTTTTACAAAAAAATAATACATCTTTCCATTATTAATTTCGTTGATCTCCACCATTAATTTTATTTATTTACGCTTAAGAATTTCAACTTGCCTTTTTTCACTTTTAATTTATGGAAAATACTTTTCATACCTACAAATCTTGTCACATATTCTTACGAGATGCATTAAATGGGTTGTACCCTTGTTGCATCTTGTAAATGTAAAGGTAGAATCCATGTAACGCATGCCGGTAAAAATAGGTGATAAGAATACTTGGTAAGTATAGCATTACTCATAATTTATTTAAGTGTGAGTTTTCAATCTTTTTTCTCCCATGCTACACTAAAGTGATATCTCAAATTGATGTGTATTTCAATTATTGTTTGGTTGAATTGTTTAATGCATTCAGATTTGGGAGAGAGATTGAAAATATTCAAAATTAAAGGGGAATGGATTTTGGAGGTGGGATTAACCTACGGGTTATTTGAGTTTTAATTAATAATCTACTTTCATGTTAACATTTTTTTTTGGTTTACACAGGGATAACAAAGACAAAACAAACTAAAGAAAAACAAAACAAAAACAAAGACCACTGAAACTAAGCACCAAGCTCATCATCATCCAATGCCTTGACGATCAACGTCGAGAAAGAGAAGGTGAGATAGAGCATGAGGAGGCCTGAAAATCCAGTCTAAGGTAGATTACCAAACTTAGCATTAGTAGCAACTCAATGAGAAGACGCATTTGCCTCTTTATAAACAAAAGAATAAGAAATTGTAGGAACTTTTCTAGCCACATCATGAATAGCTTCCACAACTCCAAAGAAAATGCTTGACTAATAGTAGAGGCCACCTCCAAAGGAAAAATATAATTAATGAGATCAATATTCTAATCATCCGAAAAATGCTGAAATTAATTGACTTACATAATTAAGAGAGCATACGATAGTCCTATATAGATGGAACTTCTTTAACCCAACAATCTGGCCAGATATTAATGGAACCTCCATTTCTAACCTTCCAGAAACAAATAGCTTTCAGCAAGTCTATTTATAGTAATTAAACACTCATAATTTTATACATTAACTTAATTTTACTGTAACGCCCCATATTTAATTTCTGAGCCAATCTTCCTCCTAAGCCTACTTAAGGCCAAACCTCCGTTTAAGGAGTCCATTTTCGTTCTGGAACCTCGATAGTTGATCCAACACTTCTAGCAAGTCATTTTAATTATATTAAGTATGCATGCATGGTTGGAGTGCATCTCGGGAAGCTGTGGTTGAAATTGATGACTAAAGGTGAAAATTTGAACTTTTGCCGAAGTGAGTTTTTGGCCAACTTTAAGATGTCATAACTTTCTCATATGAAGTCCAAATGACTCCCCATTTGCAGTCAAAGTTTCATATCTTTCCCCTCTACAAGTTATGTGTTCATCCCGAGTTGAGATAACATTGTTTCGAAGGTCAACACTGGGCCTGGTGCAGAATTTCCTCTGATTGATCAAAGGCGACACTGGGTACCTCTTGACGCGATCCCGGATCGTCTTTTCTAGCCAGGCTAATGGATCCGCAACCCTTATCGTCGAAGACGCAAGAACCTTGGAATCACGCGAAGTTGATGGAAGGCGGAAACCTCAACCCAACGCTTAAAGAAGCGTGAACCTTGGTATAGTCGAAGACAAACAATCAATTGATGGAGAATTGATTGAAACGTCAAGAACAATTGAATTAATCAATTCAACATGTTCAACATGTTCATAGAGAACACAAAGAGAAAGCTCTCAATTTAATTAATCATCAAAACTTAATTAATAAAACAATAATGTGCCTCCTTTAAATAGGAGAAACAAAGCTAGAATCCTAATTCAAAAAGGAAACTAATTCCTACTTAGAAAAGGAAAATAACTTCTAGAATAATCCTAACACAATAAGGAAAATAATAATAAATAATAAGGAAACTTATTCAAAAAGGAAACTACTAATCTAATTCCTAATTGAATAATAAAATAAGACGACTAAAATAAACTCCTAAATAATTAAGGAAATAATATAGAAGTCTTGAAATTCTATGGAATTCTTTTTGAATTTCCATGCTCTATCCTTGTAATTCATCAGGTATGGATCATCATTTAGAATGCCACAAACCACCATGGTTGAATAGAAATTGAAGCTAGACCGGATCATATCACCTCTCGACCCCGCCCAGCGCCCGGCATCCCTTACGTACCTGCATAGATTCTCGAAACCCATTAGTACCGCTCAGAAAGGGCCACATCGCCTTGCCCCCTGGTGTTAGGTCTCTCACGCATTTTGGGGTCTGACATTCTCCCCCACTCAAATCTGCAATGCCCTCATTGCAGGCTCTGACTTGCGGATCCCATACAATACTCACGTTACCTCCTCCGGCGAACTTCACTCGTATGGGTTACTTCTTTCACCCGGGTAATGCTTTCTTGCTCCCCACCAAAGTCAGGACGAGTTCCTTTCACCCAGATTCCGCGATTCCATGTCATCCAATTATTTCCTGTTCCACTGGAGGGACGCGTCACCGCTAGTCGCTTGATAGCCTGATTCCCCAACCAAGATCTGATACCAATTGTCACGGGGTAACTCTCTCGACTCCGCGCTGCACCCGGCATCCCGACTCCCCGGGACTGGGCCAGCCTAACCCAGTTGCAACATGTAGCGAAACGCGCACAAGACACCGAACAAAGCTCTTACATACCTGCATAGATTCCCAAAACCCATTAGTACAGCTCAAAAAGGGCCGCATCGCCTTGCCTACTGGTGTTAGGTCTCTTATGCATTTTGGGGTCTGACACAATGCTCTGATCAATCAGAGAGGAGGAAGCAAGTTTTTTAGCCATTTTAGACTATATATTTATGCCTCTTTCTTTCCCCTTTCAGCCCGATTCAACCCACACCATTAGAGAAGCTTAGAGAGAGGTGAGAGCTCAATTTTGTGAGGTTTTGTGAGATCTTTAGCATCCATTATCATGATTCAAAACCACCACCATATCATCTCTAAATCTTCACTATTCATCATCTTCTCCACTTGTTCTTCACTATTCTAGGGTTTTGAGGGCACCTATTGGAGGTTTTCAAAATTGGTGCCTCTCCTGCTTGATTCAGCGGCAAATCCTTGAAGGATTGACCCTATAAAGGTGGGAACACTATTATCCAAACTCTTTTTCAACTACTATGTGTTGCATCTTCCCTTTCAAATCAAAATTGGGTATTTTACTTATGAACATGTTGATATATGCATATATGGGGTTTGAGGAGAAATTTGTGGTTCTTTCTTTTGATTATTATATGTTTTTATTATAATTCCATATTTATATGAAAGAAACCTCATTACATACTAGTTTACTACAAGCCCTAATTGCTTGTGTTAGCGCGTATGCGCATATATCCAACTTATGGTTATATACATAACGTTATGATCTAAAAGTGAGAACTTATATAAGATTTGGACTATTTTATACTTGTTCTGAATTTCGTATCACGTAAATTATATATATAATAGTTTCGACATACATTGTTGAGTTAATAAGGGATTAAATTTATAAGTATATAACTAAGAGGCTTGGAACAAATTTAGTATATTGAGATGGAGTTGTATATATATATTGTCCTCATGATGATTGTATCCATGGAATATATATATATATATACGCTATTGAATGGACTAATTGCCTTACGAACGATATCCAATCAAATCATGGGTTTTGTCGCAAATAGATTATTAGTCCATTCATTAGAGTTGTTTATCATATGGATATAATTATATGATGGTATTAGCTTCTTAAATGGCACATGTATGTAGATACATCTTAAGTTGCAGCCATTACCATTGTCATTGAATCTATCTATCAATCTATTTATCTATTCCTTTGAAAATACATTTTATTGATTTCTCGGTTTTGTAAGGCATTAATGGTTCATAAGGGGATTTAGCCTTGGCGGCTACTTACCCTAATTCGTGTGGAGGGATCCCGCTCTAGGAGCGGCATACTCTATGGTCCATAGGGGGACCTAACTTTCTGCATACCCTACAACATTTAGGTGGTCCATGGGGGGACCCAGCCTTGGGCATACCCTAGCCTTGAGGGCTTAGATAGCAATCTGTGCACAGTAGAGTAAATCCTTAATGCTCGATGTGAGTTGAGATTGATGGATTATAAGATTAGTGCCTAAGCTTGTCTTATGATATACTTTAGTACCAACATGAATTACTTACATATTTCATCGTGCTTTTCAGGGATGGGATGGCACTTGGCATGCATTGCATATAACACAGTTTTCAAGATACTTAGATAAGAGTATTATATATATAAACGGTATAAGCATACAGATATGGATTTAATTACTTTCATTACTCCACGTTGTATGCGTTTTTCTATGTGTACTTTAGTATTCAAACCCTTATAGTTCCCACTGAGCCCATGTTTGGTTCATTCCCATTTTTCAAACCAGTTTTGCAGGTACCTTTGTGGGATGGTGCGTATGCGGAGTCTAGAGACCTCTGATATGCCTTAATTTACTTGTAGTCGTCCGTAGACGATTTAACTTTCATTTATTTAGTAGATATGTATATTTGCATACTTAACTTGTATATTATTTTATTCATAAGTGATGTAAAGCCTTTCTTAGAAGTTGGGACCTCATTGGAGGATTTGTTTAGTATATGGATTGTTTCATTTATTTCATTGATTAAGGACTTTATAAATGCGGAGTTGAAATTTTAGTAGTCGGATTTATTTTATAATTTTACAGGTTTGGATTTGTTAAACTTATGAACTAAACATGCTAAATTTTCCAAAAATGAGGCTTTAAATACAATTTACTATTAAATAGGTTTCAAATTATGCCTTTTAAACCCGCTATCGCGTACGGCACCGTGATTAACCGGGTCCCGGAAGTCGAAACCTCATAACGGGATTTGGGGCATCACATTTACAATATACTTTGAATAGAGAGAGTATACTTCGATCCATAAAGCATATGTACGCCAAAGAATTGCTCAATTACAAAAATAAAAGTGAACACATAAAAAATTATATAAAACGGTAAAACTGTTAATATGCGCTAGGTAGCGTTATAAGTTTTGAACCCTTTATCATGTAAAATAAATATAATCAGTAAGAGAACATTTAAACAAGAAGCCAAACCATATATATAATGGGTTAACATTTTTTTCCAAATGCATAATTAGTGACCAAAATTTTGGGAAGGGCTTGGTAAAATTCAAACGTGTAATTATATAAATATTCAAACCAAAATTTTTATTTGTAATTATCATCACACCTATTAATCTTGCAGGTGCAATATTGGAATAAGAATTTTACACCATATATAAAGTAGATCGGCCCAATATATATATTTATGTGTGTATATAATTTTTCAGAAATTAAGAACATTATATCGGCTTCCTATAATTTGCACACACGTAGGGTGTGCGTAGGCTAGTAAAAATAAAGGGCATGACTATTGAAACTAAAATTAAGTACTTGGCACTTTGAAATCCATTTTAAAGGGCTTGGGGTATGAAGGATAGCTATCCCAACAACTATTGAATCTATCTATCTTTTTAAGTCTTATTCGGCTTAAGTTTTTGGGCCATAATCTTTTCTTGAAAGCCTTTCAAAGACACTCTGCCATTGTTGAACAACCATAACCTTTGATGTTGAGATTTGAACGGCCTTTACCTTATCAACTATTTGACCTTCAATTTGGTTTGTATGTTTGGGAAGAATTTTTTGGGGTTGTGATATTGTTAGTTTTCTTTGGGAGGTTTTGCCTTGTGGATGAAGATATGGTACCATTCTCCTCATTCTATAGGGTGGTATTCAATAGGTGCTATTTAAGTAATGCCTGAAGAGCTTGATTTTCAATTTTTAACTTGGTGAGTTTACTTTTTGAGCCACCAGCAGTACTGTTAGGTTCATTATAAGTGATGTCCATTGTTCCTTTTCTCAAGGAGGTTGGTGATATTGATTCATTTGCCTTTAGTAGGACTGGTAGGATGCCATCACCACCTTGCTGCTGGTGTAACAATGATGTTTGATGGCCATCAGTGGTTCTTTTGGTCTAGACCATGGTGATTGTGTTCTTGGAAAATCAAAAGTGTGTGATTATGTTGTTTGGTATAAAATTGATAAGAAATGAAAAAGGAATATGAGATTCCCATAGACGGTGCCAATTGTGGGTGCCAAAATATTTGGATCTACCCACAAGATAAGTTCAAAGGAATTTGAATAGATCAATGACTAAAAGCAGTATAGGAGACATAAGATGTTTTAGTTATAGGGTAGGTTCCTTCGGTAGGCGGCAGCTCTTATGCTCTTCTGACAGTACTTCATCCTTTGTGTGTATGTTTTTATATACCTTAAAGGCAATTAATGAGAAGAGTAATACAATTAAGCTACCAACTCTTTCTATCTCTATTTCCAACTATCTAGAATTCAGGATCAGATCTCCCTTATTATGTGCCATCCCTTTTCTTTTTATATATATAGAATTAAGGTTACAATGCTATATTAGGGTACATAAACAGTAAAATAAGTATAAAGGGCAAAACTTGGGCATCACTCTAGGGTTAAAATTTATAGGTGTCCTAAAATAGTACAAGTTACAGGTATCACCTCGGCATAATGACTATATCACGATCATATTGGCACTTTGGTGATGTCATGTGACTTTACTATCTAAACTTATACTTGGGAGTCATAATGTACTCAGCAACAAACATTTTTCCCTTCTCATGGAATAGGCCCTATATTCTTTGTACAACTTGAACCGGCTTTCTAGCTCAATTAATCAAATCGGCCCAACTGTCTTTATTATTTTTGGACTCCTTCAAGTTACAAGAAAAGTAGAAAAAGAAACTCTTTAATTTAGAGAACTTTTTCCTCTCTTGACTTGTGAAGAGGGTTCGAACCTTGGACATTTTACAAAGTAATGTGCTGCTTAACCACTAGACCACTAAACATCTTTGTTTTGTATTTTAGTTTGAACTAGATATATCTACACGCATCACGTATACATGTGATCTGGTATATGGATATTAGTTTTAATTATAGGAAATGTTATTGTCAAAATTAAAATAACTATTGTCACAGCCATTAGTAAATCAAATTTGGCGTAAATTGTGCTTAAAGCCTAAAGCAATATTCTCACCACCAATAATTCTACTATTAATAATTTGTCCAACACATGTTGAAAAATTTGAATCACAGGGCTGAGAAATCATTGAGTGTCACAATGATACTCTACCATTTTGTTGACATGATATCACTAACCAATAATATTATAACACGAGGACACATGTTCTTTTGTTCAATTGACATTTTATTTCCTATTTTCTATTCTGACGTTTCTTTAACGGCGTGGTCTAGCTATTTCCTCCGCCTGAGATTCCAAGGTATATTAACAATTATGAGGGTGATTTTGTTTGTAATTGTGATATCTTGTAGTTAATTCGTGTTGTTAAGTTGATCCGCATTACCTACTAAATTAATTTGTGAGTGTGGATAGACTGGCAAACAAATATTGTTGATTTAATTTTATAAATATTATTTTATTAATGATTTAATGTTTAAAAAAAATCCATTAGAATACTAAGTACATCCACTTTAATTAAATAAATAAAAATATTAAATTTAAAAGGTAGATTCCAATGTTATTAACCAATTGGTGAATCCTAATTAGCTTTTAAGTAAAATAATGAATACAAAAATCAACTATTCACTCTTTTCCATTTCGATAATTTTATTGTTTTCTTCCCTCACTAGATGCCATTTCCTCATTCTTCCCTCATCCCTCACCAAATGTTGTCTCCTCCTTTTTCCCTCTTACCTCACTCACTTTAAATACTCACACAAACTATAATGTTATCACAAGTTAGTCAATGCTTGTTGAAAATTTCACATATGCAGAAGAGGGATATTATTAACTCCCTATTCCATCATTAGAAGGAAGGTTGTAGATACTAAAGACGAAATATATTACACAATCTCTGTTGCCAACATCATAGTTTCTTTTGCCCAAGTAATATATAACGAGTGCAAGGAAATGGACTATGTGGTACATCCCGTTACAACATAACTTTTAGGAAAAGTTAAAACTAGGATAACCTAGAAATTACTTGTTAGTAATTATTGTTATTCTTCTGCTTAATTATTATTATTATTATTATTATTATTATTATTATTATTATTATTATTATTATTATTATTATTATTATTATTAGTATTAGTAGTAGTAGTAGTAGTAGTAGTTTGTTTCTTGCTACTCATTTTTCATATGTAATTTAATGTGGATACTAAGCGTAATTCAATAAATGATTCATTACAATTTCTAATCCGATGGATGGAATGATTTTCACGCTACAAAAATCGTGTAGTACCCCGTACTTTAATTTGTTTTAAATTGAAGTATATTAGCTTATTTACACTCATATGAATGATCGTTTGGTAATTCGGGTGGTCCGAATCAATTTTGGTTGGTAAATAGGAAGTTTTGTTACTTCGCGATTCGATAATTTTAGCTAACTTTGGGCTATCATAATTTCTTCATTACATATCCGATTAAGATTCCGTTCACCTATGTATTTAGTATTTGTATCATTCTACAACTTTTGTGTTTTGACCGAAAGCTAATTTGCACTCCTTGTGGGTCAAAACAAGGTGCAAAGTAGGCCCATCGCTAAATTCTTGTCATTCGATAGCACTTTAGCAGAGCGCTTTCTTCGCTAAATTCTTGTAGATCTTTGAATTAGCTTTCTGTGGATATAAAGATCACCCAAATCTAAGTTTCGAGTAAGGAGTTATGACCAAAATACCAACAGTGGTCAGTGCTGTGAAATCGGCTTTAGCTGAGAGCTCCCAAGATCGATCTTGGAGCCCTGGAGACGAATTTTCTAGAGTTTTAACTCCATTTTCTTACCATTTATCACCATAACACATCAAACTCGAGCCAAACTCTCTCTTATCAACTAGAAGGCTCTAGAGAGAGATAGAGGTGGGTTCTTTGAAGGATTCTCACTCATTTTTCAACACCAATCCGAGATATAAGCTCCAAATCCTCCGAATCATCCTCTCGTTCACTATTCATCGTCTTCTTTGTGGTGTTTGCTTGGGAAAAGGCCGAAAGCTTCATCTTTTCTCCTTCTTCTTCGCTAATAAGTCGAGGTAGGGGTTTATACGCTTTTCAACTTGAAATTTTGGCCTTATTTCATGAATATCATCATAGTTTCATTCCATTTGTCTTAGTTATCTAAAGTATGGCTTATAACATGATGTTTTATGATTAATAAAGACCTAAAAGTGAGGTTTGAGGCAATAGATGCTATGTACACTTGATAATATGATTTCATTTGGCTAGAAATGGATGATTTATACATGTATGTTCAATATGATGATTTTGCCTATTGATATCTATGATATATGATTAATTGGAGTATGAATTCATGTATTTAAGCAAGATATGCCATTTAAGCTCTATGATTGCATGTTATTGATTCATATGGATGTCCTTTGGGTATGTATGTGTTGATTTGACAAGAAAAGGGTTTTGTATGCACTAAAGGACATGGACATGATTTTGATAGAGTTTATATGGCATATGTAGTATCTACCTTACATTTGATGCGTGAAGTGGAACAAGATATGCTGCTTGAACTTGATATCTATGTAATATAGATTTGTAAGTGATGTTCCTTGGATATACATGCTTGGTTGTATCCAAGTGGATTTGTAAATGGGTTATGTATGCGTTGAGGAACATGATTACATGATGAATGAAGTTTAAGCGGCATGTGTTATTTTTAGTTGTCATAAAGAGCATGTATGCATGTTGTGCATCATTTTTGTGTTAACCGCAATCTTGAAGATTCTTCGGCAAGCTCGAATTTCCTTATGGCCTACCGAATAGGCATATATCTCTTATCATGATGCTGAGAGCTCATTTATATTTATATATATATATATATCTATTCGGAGGTTACATGTCATGGCAATTCATGGAAGTTTCATTTTTATCCTGATATTGTTTTATCGAATATGATTGGTTGATTGATCTCTTGAAAATGATTGTATTTGGTCGTGGATGACCAAGAATGATGTGAATATTTGTTTTCATAGTGCTTGCCGGGATGGGAAAAATAGGCAAGGCCCAGTGCCCTTAGGTTGAAAAGCCCTAAACCCCTGGGAGAGCCATGTTTGGCTGCCTATAAGCCACCGGTGTGGAGCCCGGGAACCTAGGCAAATTGGCAAGGCACTATAGTTTGGTTGTTATCAATGTTTATATGGGATCGGGATGATTGATCCCAGGACTGTTGCTATCTATATTCATATGGGATCGGGACAATTGATCCCAGGGTATCAGCTTGATGATTCAACATCTAGATGGCATGGGAATATACTTACAGCTCAGGCTCTCTATGGTATGATAATCGGTTGACACGAGAGGTAAATTGCATTAGCACGTGCATGCGTAGTCAATTGATGAACATGGTTCTTGTGATATTAATGAATTACGCGTGGTTTGAAAGATATGTTTATAAACCTGTTTTGAATATATGCCCTTCACCCCCCCTACTAAGATGTGAGCTCACCCCATGTTTCATTTACAATTACAGGTACGCAGGGGGCGAACGATGGTAATAGGACTACGGGTTCAGGAACAAAATAGATGGCTCTGATACAGATTCATTTTTGTTATGTATATGTTATCCCAGGAAGCCACGGCTAGCCCGAAGTGTTATCTACTGACTGCGCATGCTTAGTTTAGTTTTGTATATTGGCATGTATGCATGATTATTAGTACTTTCTTATTCTATATTCTATATTCTTGATTATGTGTGATATTTACCATTTAAAATTCTTTATGTATTTACATATATACCCATTTTAGTTATAAGATGGTTACATGTCTTAATTACGTGTGCTGCATGTATATTAAGGCGGGGGTGTTACAAATCGGGAAGTCTATATACAGTGGCCACGGTTCGGTTACCGAACCGACATCTTACAACCGAACCGACATTTTATCTTCTTACCGATTGACACGTGTGCAAAAATATTTAGCTTCATATTCAATATTTCACAAAAAATTGGAGGCTTGTTTTAGGAATGTCAATTCAAGGGCCACTACATGCGGATATACGGTGCGGACTGTTGAGTGTTGGCGGCGACGGCGAGAGGGGGCTTGGAGTGGAACTATCAATCAGGAGTAGTGGGAGATGGGTGAGTAGTAGCACTCCAGGTCTGAGAGTGAGTGATAAATATTTTAGTTATTTACAATTTTCAACTTTAAGTTAAGAGGGTAATACTAATATTTATATGAAATACATATATTTAAAAATCTTTCGGTCGATCGGTTTTTACCGAAAGTAAAAGAATGGAAACCGTACCGCAATGCATGTGGTCGGTAAGGCGGGTCGGTCGGTTACAAATGGTCGGTTCGGTCGGTAATCGGTCGGTATTCGGTTTGCGGTAAAAAAATGCCACCCCTAATATAACCAGAGAAAGCTATGTTGGCCATTATGTGACACAATTGGCTAGGGAAATATTAAACTACAATGCCAATTCTAATTCCAATCACAAAATAAATCTCAAAGGTTTTTTGGTATGTTGTTCGCATAATTATCATCTCCCAAACCATTCTAGATAAATGAAGTAGTAGTAGATTATTATTATTAGTAGTAGTAGATTATTATTATTATTATTATTATTAGTAGTAGATTATTATTATTATTATTATTATTATTATTATTATTATTATAGTATAGTATTAGTAGTATAGTATAGTAGTAGTATAGTAGTAGTAGTAGTAGTAGTAGTAGTAGTAGTAGTAGTAGTATTAGTAGTAGTAGTAGTAGTAGTAGTAGTAGTAGTAGATTATTATTATTATTAGTAGTAGTAGTAATAGTAGTAGTAGAAAAATGATCCTTTGCACAACTTGAAATGGTTAAATGTAGCACTCACATTATATTTACCTGGAAGATCAAGTTTGTATGCATTGTCATTGATCATTTGCACAACTTGAAATGGTCAATCTTTTCTCGGTAACAACTTAGAACACCTTTGAATTGGAAATCATTCCTTCTTCAAGTGCAGCAAAACCCAATCTCCCGGTTCGAATACCATCTTCTTCCTTGCTTTGTTTGGTTGCTGCACATACTGCTCAGTTCTTCTTTCAATGTTTTACCTCGCCTTCTCATGAATCTTTCTAATAAACTCAGCCTTCTTCATGCCATCTAAGTTAGCATACTCAACAGGTAATGGTAATAAATCCAAAGGAGCTAACGGATTAAGACCATACACAATCTCAAAAGGAGAAAACTTAGATGCAGAATGAACAGATTGATTATATGCAAAGTCAACATGAGGATAACATTCTTCCCATTCTTTCAAGTTCTTTTTTATTATGGCACGCAATAAATTGGATAAAGTTCTATTTACTACTTCTGTTTGACCATCAGTTTGGGGATGACATGTAGTAGAAAACAACAATTTAGTACCTAACTTTCTCCATAAAGCCTTCCAAAAGTAGCTCAAAAACTTTGCATCCCAATCAGAAACAATAGTTCTAGGCATGCCATGCAAACGCACAATTTCTTTAAAGAACAAAAGCAATTTGTGGTGCATCATCATTTTTTGACAAGATGAAATGAGAAAATCTATCTAACCCACTAAAAAGAATCATTTCCATGTTTAGTCATAGGCAAACCCAACACAAAATCCATAAAAATATCAACCCAAGGGTCACTAGGAATAGGCAATGGAGTCTATAAACCATGGGGGTTTAACTTAGACTTTATTTTCTTACAAGTAACACATCTTCACAAATTATTTCAACATCTCTTTTCATGTGAGGCTAAAAGAAGTGTTTTTGCAATACTTCTAATGTCTTAGCTATACCAAAGTGTCCCATTAGACTCCTACCATGAGCCTCTTTCACAAGCAATTCACGTAAAGAACATTTAGGCACACAAAGTTTGTTTTCACGCATTAGAAATCCATCATGCCTAAAGTACTTATCAAATGCCAACTTTTCACATGCATTGAATATATCTCTAAAATAAGCATCATCACAATACAAATCCTTGATGTATTCAAATACAAGCAACTTAGCATCTAAAGTAGCAATTAAAGCATACCTGCGCGACAAAGCATCTGCTACAACATTCTCTTTACCCTGCTTGTATTTGATCACATATGGGAAAGTCTCTATGAACTCCACCCATTTGGCATGGCGCTTGTTCAACGTTTGCTACCCCTTCAAGTGCTTCAATGATTCATGATCCGTGTGAATCACAAATTCTTTCGGCCACAGATAGTGCTGCCATGTATCCAATGCTCTAACCAATGCATAAAGCTCCTTGTCATAGGTAGGGTAATTTAAGGTTGCTCCACCTAGCTTCTCACTAAAGTATGCTATTAGCTTCACCTCCTGCATTAGAACAACACCAATACCATTTCCTAAAACATCGTATTCAATTTCAAAAGTCTTTGAGAAGTTAGGTAAAGATAACAAGGGGGCATTACTTAGCTTGCTTTTTAGTGATTGGAATGCCTTCTCCTGCTCCTCTCCCCATTTAAACCTAATGTTTTTCTTGATCACCTCAGTCAATGGTGCTGCAATCGTGCTAAAATCCTTCACGAATCGCCGATAGAAACTAGCAAGTCCATGGAAACTCTGCACTTGTCCAATACTTGTAGGACTTTTCCATTCTTGAATAGCCTTCACCTTTTCTTCATCAACCTGAATCCCTTGTGCACTCACAACAAAACCAAGAAATACAAGCTTATTCGTGCAAAAGGTGCACTTTTTCAGGTTAGCATATAACTTCTCCCTACACAAGACATCTAAAACAGATTTTAAATGAATTACATGGTCATCTAGACTCTTGCTATAAATAAGAATATCATCAAAATAGATTACAACGAATCTGCCTATAAAAGGTCTCAAAACATGGTTCATTAATCTCATGAAAGTGATAGGTGCATTAGTCAAACTGAAAGGCATAACTAACCATTCATATAAACTATATTTTGTTTTAAAGGCTATTTTTCATTCATCTCATTCTTTTATCATAATTTGATGATATCTACTTTTCAAATCGATTTTAGAGAATATATTAGACCCATACAACTCATTAAGCATATCATTTAAACGTGGAATGGGGTGACGATACTTTACTGTGTTATTATTTATGGCTCGGTAGTCCACGCACATTCTCCACTTTCCATTTTTCTTCGGCTCTAGCAAAATTGGCATCGCACATGGGCTTATACTCTTTCTCACATACCCTTTCTCCAGCAGCTCCGTCACTTACGTTTGAAGTTCCTTCATTTCCTTTGAGTTACTCTTATATGCTGGCCGATTTGGAATGGATGCTCTAGGTACGAAATCAATTTGGTGCTCTATTTCTCAGATGGGTGGTAAACCACTTGGCATATCCTCTGGAAAGACGTCACCAAAATCCTGCAACAAAGATATAATAACACTAAGCAAAGAAGAATTTAGTTCATTAGTATTCAAAAGCTCTTCTTTGTACACAAGTACAAGAAATTGGTTACAAAGCATCGCTCTTTTCACTTCACTAGCTCTCGCATAGAAATTCTTTTGCCTCCTCTCAAACTTGCTCTTAATAGTCACTGGTTTTTTCACTCTACTTTCTTTTTTTCTCAATTTCTTTTCTTCTTCCTTCACTTTCTTTCTTTTCCTCACCACTTCCTCTCTTTTTCTTTTTAGCGCTCCGTTGATCTTCCTCATTTTGCAACTTTAACTGATTGGCATAAGCTTATTGTGGTGGTAAAGGTGCAAGAATGATTGTTCTCTTATTCATCTCAAATCAGTATTTATTGGTGAAGCTGTCGTGTTTAACTCTTCTATCATATTGCCACGGCCTCCCCAACAACATATGGCCAGCTTGCATGGGAACCATATCACAAAGCACTTGGTCCTTGTACTTACCAATGCTAAAGGACACAAAAACCTGCTTGTTCACCCTCACTTCACCGCTATCATTCAATCATTGCAGTTTGTAAGTCCTTGGGTGCGTAGTCGTGTGCAATGCTAGCTTCTCCACCTTTGTCGTGCTAGTAACGTCATTGTTGGCATGGTTCGTATCATGGAAAATCCTTCTCAAGAGGAGTGGAATGATGTGGACAAGGATAACACATAATCAAACACGTGGATTCAATCATACGTAGGCCCAATTCAAGTTTTCATGGATCCGATTACAAGAGCTCGTGCAAGAAAATTAAAAGAAGATCGTATTTTAATTACTTTTAAATTGTAGGACTTGTTTATTATTTTATTATTCAATTAGGATTATGAATGTTTTTCTTATTTAATTAGGATTTTTTAGGAGTATTTCCTTAGTCAAATAGCATTGTTTTACTTTCCTTATTGTGTCAGGATTATTATTTCTTTTCTACACCTTATTTAAGGGGGATGGTTGGATTATTTTAATTAGAGAGTTATGGATTAATAAAATTATGAGAGCTTTTCTCCTTTGTTCTTTTAGAACATGTTGAACAAATCCGGTTTGTCCGTAATGTTTATTCGACTTATCAATTGATTCATCATCATCAATTGTGGCGTCATTCGCGTATACCAAGGTTCACATCTCTCTATAGATGTTGGGTCGCAGTGTCCATCAATTCATCTATCCTTATGTACCAAGGTTCTTGCTTCTTTATAAGCAATGGGTCGCGGTGCCATTCAAATCTAATTGTATAAACAATATTTCGATCATCTTTGCTACGGGTTTCGTCACATTGTTGGCTTGGTTCGTATCAGTTGGTGTTAGAGGTAGCTTCTACTTTTAGGTTTATCTATATTTTTTATTTCTTGTTCTTGTTAGAGTGAGTTTTAATTCATTTTTTTTAAAAAATAAAAAAATAAGAGGATGTGATCAGATTTTTTTCCCAAATCCCGCTGGCCTGCAAAAAACTGTCGATTTTCATACCGAAACGACCTCTAATCGTTTTAATTTTTCCCGTTAAGATTTTAACTTTGTGTTATGAACAACATATTCAAAAATCAGCCTGATTCAACGGTGAGATAGAAAGTTATGACTGATTTACGAGAAGGTCAAAATAAATTTCGTGAAAACCTAGTGTGCATGAATCTCCCAAAGATAGCTATTGGTATGGGCAACATCATCACAAGGATTTGAGGACAAATCCATTCAAGAGGAGGGGAATGATGCGGACAAGGCTAGCATATAATTAAGCACATGGGTTGAAGCGTACATAGGCTCAAATCAAGTTTCCATAGGTCTGATTTCAAAAGCTCATGCAAGAAAATTCAAAGAAGATCGATTTAAAGCATGGCCTCAAGTTTGATGAATTCTGTTTGTCAAAGAAGGCCAAGCAGCAAATTCCTAGATGCGGATTGAATTAAACAATTCTTAGCAAAGATTCGAGAACGAATCTTCTTGAAGAAGAATGGTATGATATGATCCAGTCTAACTCCAGTTTCTATTCAACCATGGTAGTTCGTGGCATTCTAAATGATGATCCACACATGATGAATTATAAGGATAGAGCATGAAAATTCAAAAGGAATTTCACAAAATTCCACATGCTTGATGCAAGAAGCTTAAATGCATTCCATGGAGTTCCTAAAGATTGGGCGTGGAAGTTCAAGAGGAAACTGTGTTTAATGGCAGCTAAAGGATGTTGGGAGGACATTTGGAGATGTGAAAATACAAGTCCAAGACTCCTATATTATTTCCTAAATTATTCAGGAGTTTATTTTAATTGTCTTGTTTCATTTTAGGAATTAAACTAGTAATTTCCTTTTTGAATAAGTTTTCTTATTATTTTTCTTATTGTATTAGGAATATTCTAGGTGTTATTATTTTCCTTTTCTAAGTAGGAAATAGTTTCCTTTTTGAATTAGGATTAAGGCTTTGTTTATTCCTATTTAAATGAGGCACATTATTGTTTTGTTATTAAGAAGTTTTGATGATTAATAATATTAAGAGTTTTCTCTTTGTGTTCTGTAAAACCATGTTGAACATGTTGAATTGAATTAATTCAATTGTTCTTGACTTATCAATCAATTCTCCACCAATTGATTATGGCGTCCTTGATCATACCAATGTTCACGCTTCTTTAAGCGTTGGGTTGAGGTTTCTACCTTCCATCTTTAGAGGAATTCCAAGGTTCTAGTCTGTTTATAGACTACGGGTCAAGGATCCATTAGCTTGGCTAGGAAAGATGATCAGGGATCGCGTCATTATATGGTACCAGAGGACGGGAATGATTCTCTCCTCTGATATTAGAGCAAACTTAGTGCAGGTGACGAATTGAGGACAATTCCTTGGCCCCAGTGCTATTATAGATATCTTTAGGAGATTCATGCACACTAGGTTTTCACGAAATTTATATTGACCTTGTCGTAAATCAGTCATAACTTTTGATCACATCGTTGGATCGAGCTGATTTTTGGATATGTTGTTCGGAACACAAATTAATTTTCTTACGCGAAAAATTAGGACGATCAAAGGTCTTTTTGGCAGGAAAAATAATAAATTTCGAAAGCGCAGCGGGATTTAAAAAAAATTTCTGATCGTAACTCTGTTTTTGTTATGTTATTTTTGAATCAAATTGAATCTCAAACAAGAACAAAAAATAAAAAGATAGATAAACCCAAAGGTAGAAGCTACCTCTGATACCAATTGATGTGAATTGCGATCATATTTCTATCCAATTAAAATGGATCCACAACCTTTAACATTTGAGGACGCAAGAACCTTAGAATCACGCGAAGTTGATGGAGGTGGAACTTCGGCCCAATTTCCTAGAACGAGAATGAACCTTGGTATAGTCGAACACAAACAGTCAATTGATGGAATAATTAATTGCTAAGTTGAAGAACAACAAGAACCCTAATTCTGGTTAATCGAGACGTTTTTAGAACTCTTAACACTAATTATCCATAATCCTTGGGCCTTAAACAATGCAAAATAAATAAAACAATAATAAAACGCCCTCATTATTCTACGTCTTCTTGGCTAAGTATTATTCTCCATTCTCGCTCTCCATCTTCTTGAATGCTTCTTCAAGCTCTAGCTTTATTCATCAAATCTTGGACGATGGCCATAAGTGCTTCCTTGATCTTCTTGGCTCTAGCTTAGGTGATTGGACCGCTTGGAACCCGGATGGGATCTGCATAGCCTTCACTCCATGGTCCAGCCCCAATGCTATCCTTGGGCTCATCAACTACTACTACTACTACTACTACTACTACTACTACTACTACTACTACTACTACTACTACTACTACTACTACTACTACTACTACTACTATTATTGTTATTATTAAGACAAGGGAGGAATATGAATTTTTAACTAACATGGTAAACATTATTAATTCCCTCCTCTACATAGGTGAAAAAACAGGTGAGAGTATTAATAGTAGTTAATTGATCAAACTACGTACTGACAAGTTAATTAATATTTTTTAATAAAACCTTTTAAAATTCTTTAAGGGTGCGTTTGGAATGTGGATTTTGTTGACCTTGAAGGTCTTAATCTTATTTTGATAATAACAATAAATCAATCATGTGTAACTTAACATGTTCTTGATTTAAGATTATAGATTTCTTATTTGGAAAATCAAGAATAGCATGATTGCTCAAAGGAAGCATGATCATTCAATCTATATCTGATCAAGTCAACGAAGCATTGGACTAGCAAGAAGATCAATCTCATCAATGCAAATCTATGAAGATCAAGATCAAGGATCATATGCAAAAGCTTCAAGGAAGAATCAAATTGAAGAAACAAATCGAAGCATCCGAAGACTCACCTATTCGTTAATTGAGTGTTTGCTTAGGATTAATGTAAAGTTTATTATTTGATTATTTATATAGCTCATACATATTGATATATCATTCTTAGATTGATCAAAATCAGTTTGAATCAAAATTTCTTTCAAAACATCATTCTTACAAAAACTGGTTTTGAAATAAATTCGTATTAAATTCAAACGATCATTATTTTGAGTTTTCCCAAAGCATTAGAATTGATTTTGGAGCTTATATGTAAACGTGCAAAAATTGGGATTTTTGGCCTTATGGCTTGATGGGCAGTCTGGTCCATCAGTCAACTAAGTAGCTTTGCTCAGTCGACTAAGGGTCCATCAGTCGATTGATGGTTTTGCTTAGTCGACTGATGCTTCAGAATATAGCCGTTGGATTTATGATTTTTTACTATTTTTGGTACCAAACTTCTACCAAACCTCTAGAACGGCTATATCACTTTTGGGACTATATATACACTATCTAAGACACATTTTGAACACCTTGAATCACTCTCATACTTCATACTTCATCTATATTCAATATCTAAAGATTCAAGAAATTGTTTTTGATCAATCATTAATCTTTTGAGCTATATCATCTTGATCAAATAGGATAACTCTAGTGTGAGCTTCAAATTGTATTCTTTACACAGTTAAAAGAGTTATTGTAAATTGGTGTGAATCACCAAACATTTGTATTCAAATTGTGAGAGATAAATCTCATAGAAAAACAAGAAGGTAAATTTTTGTTTAGTTTTTGTGAAAGGTAAATTTCACAAGGTTAGCAAGAGAGAGATTCTTGTGTGAATATTGTGGTCAAGCAATATTTGTAAAGAGTGTGTGAGATAACAACACTTGTAGTGGTTTGATCTTCACCCGGAAGGAGATTGGAATTAGTGGAAATTCTCGGGGAACTAACTAAGCGTGGATTATGGTTTGGTAAACCAAAACCGTGTGGACAAAAAGCCTTGGACTTCAAATCGGTTCAATCTTTCTTACTCACTCTCTTTATTTACTTGCTACATTATTACTTGCTTTGAGATTGTTTGATTGTTTATTGCTTGCATTCATCGATAAACTTGTTTAGTTAAATTGTTTTACTTAAACATTTTGAAAAAGTTTTTAATTCCGCATTAAAGTTTTTAAACCCTATTCACCCCCCTCTAGGGTTGAAATCCGACCAACAGATTTGAGAGAGGATTTGATCACGAGATTTGGATTTTTGATCTCAAATCTAAATATTTGGTTTGGTGTAGAATTATGATTTGAGATTTACAAATTTATTCAAATCCAAAGATTTGATACTTAGCTTAAAGTAATAACTTTCAAATCTTAGAGGTATGAGTGTTACTTTCAGATCCCAAGCTCACGAATTTTAAAAATAATAATTATTTTTAAACAAATTATTATTTGTTATTATTATAATTATACTTGTAATATTAATAATAACAATAATACTAGGGATATCAAGGAGTCGTGTTTGTCCCAACCGAACATGCTTATAAGCCCGTCCCAACTCGGTGCGGGTTTTATTTTTTTAAATCTAAACCCATCTCAAATAGTGTATCCATAAACCCACACATGTCCTGTGATAATTACTCTATATTATAAAGAAGAAAATATTCTAATAGGGTCGGGTCAAACGGATTAATTTTGTGGAAACCTGACATCCGCCATGGTGTCCAAAATAAAAGTAGCCTGCTAATCAACTAAATACAAATTTAGCCGAATAATATTTGGATTTAGAAATCAATTTTCTTGTATTTGTTAAGCAAACAAAAAAATTTAAATTCTTGTATTTTCAAATATGTAATTTTTAAATCTTAGATTTATGAATTTTAAAACTAAATCCAATTCTACAATCCAAATATACCCTAAAAGATAATAGGAAATAAATTAAAATGGAAGTAGATTTTGATTAGGTATCAAAATTAAAATGGAATATAAATTAATACAATTATAAATTAATTTCAAATGCCGGATATACTTCTCAATTTTAAAAAGGGTAATATTATCAAAATTTGTTCAAAATTTTCATAAATTAAGGATGGATTAACCGCAACATATCGTGGATAAAAGCAAAATCACCCCAATTATTAAGGAATTTAACTGGAATGTTAAGTTTTCACTATTTTGCAGAATCACCGACTAGACATATATCTGTAACCTACTTAGCCCTAATTCCTTGGTCATTGTTTTATCTTTGTCCTTCCTTTCTCTGTTTTTCAACTAAATCATGGTTTTGAAATTAATCCTAATTTCTTTGGAGTTGCCTCCCTTCCATTACTCTTTCTAGCCAATTTCGTTCACCGGAGTTGCCTCTCTAATGAGTAGATCAATTTCACAAAATTTTATTAAAAAATCGAACCAGAGGTGGGTAAAATGATCCTCTAAAATTTTAATGGTAAAAAATGAACATATGCATCAAATTTTTAATACAGCTACTTGCGATTTGAGTATTTTGATGAAATTTTGTAGACATGATTTATTCGTTATAGAGACCATTTCCACCAAGTTTGGTGAAAAAATTCAACCATTTAGATCTTGAATTAAAACCCATTGGACAAATTTTGATGGAAGGGTAATGGAAGGGAGTGAAGTCCAATAACTTCCGTAGCTATTGCAAAAACTTCAACCTACTTGGATGTGCTGTGTATTCAAGAAAGTTAAAGGTAGACCCATGGAGTTTAATAAATAAGTTTAGAAAAAGAAAAAAAAGGGGGGGGGGGAACAAGATCTAACTTACGCGTTACACCATTGATGGAGATGAAGGAAAGAGAGGGGAAGAAATATCACACCGTTCAAAAAAGATGACGCAATTGAAAAAGCAGTGAATGTTGGGTTGATTAGATTGAAATACACGTGTAATAATTTTATCGGTTGGTGATGGTCAACAAAATGACAAAGTAACATAGTGATAATAATTTTTCCACATAGCGTAAGACCGGCACCTAAGTTAATTAATTATATGTATCAATGGAAATTCAGGTTTGCACATTATTCCTTTCATACAATAGATCCGGAACTAGTATTCACATCTAACTATCAGTAACACACCCCATCAGGTTTTTTTTATTTTTCAAAAAAATAAAATTTGGACTAACATTATTATTCTCTTGAATTATAGTGTTAATCCATTCCATCATTTTTGGCTCGAAAATGAAAGCATGATGTTTTTAATAAACAATTAACTGAAAAAAAAAAAAAAAAGAGAGGAAATTTAATAGATCGTTTGGTTTGAATCATGTTTGCCTTGACCACCGGGTACTACCTACAGCATGTAGCCAAGAAAAGTAATAAAGCAATTAACGAACCCACAAGTCAAGACTGAAGTAGAAAGGTCTTTGTCTTGTCCTCCTTTAATATTTGATTACAACCTCCAACCTACCTGGAGTTAAGTCTTCAGCAAAATGGGAACAAAAATTAAAAAAATACTGAGGAGTGTTCCAATTTTAATATTCAAAAATTAAGCTCATCTATAATTAACCTCTCAAAATATTAGTATTTAATAAAATTAAAGGTGGACCCATGGAATTTAATAAATGACTTTGAAAAAAAAAAAGAAAAGGAACAAGATCTAACATACACGTTACACCATTGACGAAGATGAAGGAAACAGAGGGGAAGACACATCACACCTTGTGGAAAAAAGATGATGCAGTTGGAAAAGTAATAAATGTTGGGTTGATTAAATTGAAATACACGTGTAATAATTTTATTGCTTGGTGATGGTCAGCAAAATGATAAAGTAACACGGTGATAATAATTTTTCCACCAAGCATAAAACCGGCACATAAGTTAAGTAATTCTATGTACCAGTAGAAATTTAGGTTTGCTCATTATTTCATTCATATAACATATCCGTGACTAACTAACCATTGTCCTTTCAATATGATTTAGTTATTGCATCTCTATATTCATGTCTAACTATTAATATCACACCACAATTCTCTCAAGTTTTAATTATTATTTAAAAAAAAAAAATTGGACAAACATTATTATTCTCTCGAATCATAATATTAATCCATTCAATCATTCTTGGCTCAAAAACAGAAGCATCGTTTTCAATAAACAATTAACTGAAGAAAAAAAAAAAAAAATAGAGAGGGAATTAAATTGATCATTTGGGACCACCTGGTTCTACAGCGTGTACCAAGAATGAGAGTCTAAGTCTTGTCCTCCTTTAATTAACATGGATTACAGCTTCCAACTCTGAGAGTTCCAATGTTAAGATTCAAAAATTAAGCTCATCTATCTATATATATATATATATCTCACTCGCATATAACTCGACCTATCACTCTCCAATATCAACTCATCAATCAATTTGTCTAGCCTCACAATTTATCTGAAAAAGAATGAGAAATTCAGTCTTCACTCCCATTTTCATTATCACCATAACCACCCTTTGTTGCGTAAGCATCGTTCCAATAAATGCCCAATGTTTGGAGGATCAAAGAAGTTTATTGCCCCAGTTGAAGAACACCCTCAAATTCTATTCTTCATCTTCTACCAAGCTGGTTCAATGGAATCATCATAATAAAGATTGTTGCCTTTGGGAAGGCATCACTTGCAGCAAAGCTGGCCATGTTACTGGCTTAGACTTGAGCGGCAAATTTATCTACGGTGGAATCGACAATTCAAGTAGTCTTTTCAGTCTCCGGTTCCTTCAGAGCTTGAATTTGGCTTACAACGACTTCGACTCTGCACAAATTCCATCCGCATTCATTAACCTTACTAGTTTAACGTACTTGAATTTGGCAAACTCTGGTTTTGGTGGGCAAATCCCAATTGAATTGTCTCAATTGACGAGGTTGGTTACTCTTGATCTCTCCACATTCCTTTCCCTAAAACTCGAGAATCCGAATTTAAATATGTTTTTTCAGAATCTCACACAGCTTACTGAACTCTATCTTGACGGTGTAGAGATATCAGCACAGGGATATGATTGGGGCCAACCAATATCTTCTTCGTTGCCTAATTTGAGAGTGCTGAGTTTATCAAATTGTAATCTTTCAGGCCCTATTGATTCTTCACTTTTGAAACTTCAATTTCTTTCAGTGATTCGTCTCAATGGTAATTATCTACATGGAGCACTTCCGGGAAAGATCTTCCACTCACAAACTCTGCAAATTCTGGATTTATCAGGCAATGCAGAACTGAATGGTTCTTTGCCAGAATTCCCGCAAAATGGAAAATTTACTCAGCTTGCTTATTTGGATTTGTCAGTCAACATGTTTACTGGTGCAATGCCTTGGCTTCAAATGTCCAAAAATCTCACTTACATAGACATCTCTCATAATAATTTGTCGGGCCCGTTCTCTTTCACTCAATTTGAAGGTTTTGTGAATCTTGCATATATTAATTTGGGATACAACTCATTTACGGGGAGGATTCCATCTTCTCTGTTTGGCCTCCCATCTTTGAAGCAATTGCTACTATCCAACAACCATTTTGACGGTTCACCACCTGAAATTCCCAATGCATCATCTTCAATGCTAGAGACACTTGACTTGCAAGGTAACAAGCTAGAAGGTGAAATTCCCTCATCCTTCCTTGACCTCAAAAGTCTTAATTTCCTCTCTCTGTCATCGAATAATCTCAACAGCACTATACAGCTAGAAAATGTTCAAAAACTTGTTAATCTCACCACTCTTGATCTGTCATACAACAACTTCTCGATCAAAACAGGTGGCAACCATTCTGGCTTGTATCCCTTCCCACAATTCATTTATTTGAATTTAGCTTCTTGCAAGCTCCGAAATTTCCCAGATCTAAAAAAGCAAACAGAAATGTCCTATTTGGACCTTTCAGATAATCAAATTGGTGGAGAGATACCAAATTGGATTTGGAAAGTCGGCAATGGAAGTCTATCGTACTTGAATCTTTCTCTTAACTTTCTCGAGAATATTCAAGAACCATATGTCATTCCTAGCCTCAATTATATCGACTTACATTCCAACCACCTCCGAGGGAAATTGCCAATACCACCTCGCACTGCTACCTATGTTGATTTCTCTTCAAATCATTTCAGCTCTTCAATCCCCGTTGATATTGGTAATAATATGTTGATGTTTTATTCCATTGCAAATAATAACATCACTGGAACCATCCCAATATCCATATGCACTGCTAGCGACGTTAGTGTCCTCGATATGTCCAACAACAGTTTGAGTGGCCCAATACCATTGTGTTTAATTAAAATGAGTAAGACTCTTGGGGTACTGAATTTAGGGAAGAACCGTCTTAGTGGAAATCTTTCTGGAACATTTAAGAAGAATTGCCGTTTACAAACTCTAGATTTGCATGACAATCAATTAGAAGGGAAGGTACCAGATTCAATCTCCAATTGCACATGGTTAGAGGTATTAAACCTTGGGAAGAATCAAATAAATGATACGTTTCCGTGCTTTTTGAATAACTCTACCAATTTGCGCGTCCTTGTATTGAGATCCAACATGTTTCATGGAGGCATTAAGTGTCCAGGTGTAAATAAGAGTTGGCCGCCAAGTCTCCAAATCATTGACATAGCTTCCAACAACTTTTCCGGTGCTTTGACACCAAAATACTTTTTAAAGTGGAAGGCTATGATGGATGATCTAGAACCAGAGGTGAAACACTTGCAATTTCACCTACCAGGTAACTTCTATTATCAGGACACAGTGACAGTCCGTAACAAAGGGATGGAGATGGACCTGGTGAAAATTTTGACCGTCTTCACTGTCATTGATTTCTCGATGAACAACTTCGATGGGAATATACCAGAAACGATCGGAGAACTCAAATCCCTTTATGTTCTCAACTTATCACGTAATGCACTTACTGGCTCAATCCCGTCTTCGCTTGGAAATTTGAAACAACTTGGATCGTTAGACCTCTCGGTAAATGAACTAATTGGAAAAATTCCAGAGGAGCTTGCTAGTATTACATTCCTTTCAGCCTTGAACTTGTCATATAATAAGCTGACCGAAAAGATCCCGAGTGGAAACCAATTCACAACCTTTGCAAAAACTTCATTTGAAGGAAATGAAGGATTATGTGGGCCTCAGATGAAGAAAAGTTGTAGTGATATTGCCGAAACTGTGCCAACGTTTAAGGACAAGCATTCACATCCTGCAGATGGGAAGAAATGGGAATTCTTGAGTTCTGCTTCGGTGGGATATGTTGTAGGCTTAGGATTTGTCATTGGGCCACTTTTCTTCTGCGAAAGATGGAGTAAATGGTACTGGAAGCACATTGATCGTGTTGTTTTGTGGATTGTCAATCAGAAAGGCCAAGGAAGCAGAAATCGTGAAAGAAAAGCCTACAAGAAACCAATTCGAAGACTTTAGTGTTCGAGCGTACTACAACAAGTGGGCACTGATAGCTAGGTTCAATTTCTTTTGAGTGTGAGTTTGTTTTAGTGTTTCCATATAAAGTTTCAGTAATCCTGATTTTAGTCTTTTTCATTTTCCATTTCCTTTTTTTTTGTTCTTCTTTTTAACTTGAGCAAATACCCTCCTTTTTGGATGGATGCATTGTAACTATATAGTTTACACTTTGCACCCTAAGGTTAGTGTAACCCCTTGTTCTGCACGTGAGTTCCACGCTTGTTTGAAAATAGACAACAGAAAAAAGCCAAGCGCAATTGCAATTTGATCACCAAGTTGAAGAAACACCGAAAAGAGCAGGAAAGAGATAAGAGAGTGATCACTGATCTACGGTTTCTGATTGGACGAAGAATTGAAAACCGTCGAAGGCAATCAGTACATGTAACTCTTCAATCTTTAGTAGCAATAAGGTTATATGGTTTTTCTTGGTCTGATGTAGCCCTAATTTGTAGGGCTTTTTTATGTACTTCTCTGAAACAGAGCAAGAGAAGTTTGACATCAACTCACTCAATTGCAATGTCTATATTCTTTTCCAACCCGCAAAAAGATTAAAAAAGGTACCCAATTCACTTTTTATTCTTTGAATACACTCAATTCTAGTGTATTTAGCTCTAATTGAACATATATTTATTGATTTGTTATGACTGTTAGTGGAGTGATTTTTTAATTCTGAAATAATATTGGATATTTAGTTGCAAGGTGATTTTGAATTTTTAGAAATTTGTGTCAATTGTCATGCTTGTTTGATTATGCTTATATTCCCCTATGTGGTGGGTAAGTTGTTTTGTGGTGTGCTAGTTTTATGCTCATTGTTTGTCGTGATCAATCATTTTTGCATTACTTTATAATGTTTTAATTCTTTGCAAATTTATACTGAGATGGTATACTTTGGTTGGAAAGTTACCACGCGTTTTTCCAAATCCATGATGTGAAGCTATACCTCATTTCATTGAGCTCGATCTGTTCCTCTCTGTTTTTTTCTATTTCATTGCACAATAGCCATTGGATCATTTGAGGGCAACGTGGTCATTTTGTCTTATGACTTAACTGAGACAAATTGTTTTAATTAACGGTGGGGTGCAAACCCCAAGAAAATGAAAAGTTAGGATGCAAACTCAAATATTGACTATAAATATAGGGTGCAAACTCAAAATTTTTCTAAATTATTAGTAAACATGAACAATTCAAACTTCGTTTTTCCCAAAATAGCTCATCCACAGGTGAACTCTGGAAATAATATTTCCTTCTTATTATACCTTAACTTTGTAATATGGACGTCATTCAACATGTTCACTATGGAGCTAGTTGTAGAGAAAGTTGTACTACAATCATGGCCGTTGTGCCAAATTTGTTTCCGCAAATAATGGAGTACAAAACATACGTTTCAGTCCAATTTTATTGGACCATTTAATTTTTAAATCACAGTGATCAACGCAATTGGATTATTTTCCCGTCTGTCGTTGAGTTTAATTTGTTAAAAATCTATTTAGTTAAGATTTAAATAAGATCAAAAAATATGATTAAAAGTGCCTTTAAAAAAATTAAAACAAGGAAGTCCAATCAGTTTATTTTTAGTTTTCAATTATGAAAATTGAACATATGTTTTCGTTGTTTAATATAGACTTACTGATATTTTATCAATTTAGATTGGTCACACGTTATTCTCTTTTATTCAATTATCAAATTTTATTTTTTCACCGTACTAGATGGTACATGTATACACTAGTGTGTATATATATAGATAGGTCTTAATATCCACCGGGCCGATTTGGGTTCGGCATTGTTCAGCCCAACCCAACTAGATTACTTTTATGAATCCTGTCTAAAGCCCAACCTAAATGATAGGTCCAGTCCAAAATATTTATACCAGCTCAAACTTCATATTGTGTAAATAATTAAACATATACATTTCTTGTAAAAAAAATGTAATCAATTGAGTGAGTGAGTCCTTTGAAATGGAAAACTCTAGCAGAATAATTCAGTATTGTGTTGGGATCCTAACCTCTATTTTTTTTTATATTTTTTGTGTAAAGTCTTCGTAGGAAGCAAATACCGCTTTCTCTGGTCAAGTGTAGGTTGCTAATCATAGAGTGGATAATTTTTCATATTTTCAAATTGTTTTTTTTTTTTGTGAACTAATGAAATTTTGTATAAAATAAAGGCCGCTGCTATAGACACACGCTATTTCAATCTCTAACACTCCATGTTCTCGCTTCTTAATACTTATACCATTCCATATTTAATTTTAAGATCAATTAATGTTAATCTAATTAAAAACACTAAATTCTTACCACTCCACTCTCTCACTATACAATTAAAAAAACAAATCAAATTACTCCACCAACCTCACAAATCTCATATTTAATCATCTTCCAACTTCTTCTTTCATAAATCAAAGATTATGCATGTCCTAAATAGTGTGCTCTCTCTACCTTCATCCTTTTTTTTCTCCAATCAAAGATTAATACAAATTTTTCACCATGGATGACGATATACTCAGTTCCTAAGAACCAAGTGGTATGGTCCTAAGGAACCGAGTCTAAGGCTTTGTACTCGATCCTAAGGAACCGAATATGTTGTATTGTGCATATGTATGTTGGTTCTCCATTCTCAGTTCCACCAGACTCGGTTCCTTAGTACAGAGTGATGTGTGCTTTACTCGGTTCATTTGGGTCGATTATGATGAACACCACTCGATTTTTAGGAACCAAGTATACATTTATACTTTGTTTATAAGAATAAAAACTATTGATTATCAAGTTATCATTAACCCTACGTGAGTATTTCCTTAATAATACTCCATACGTCCTCATCAAAACTTCACTTATTTATTTATTTATTTATAAAGAAAACCTTTTAATTTGGGATCAAATGGATATATATATATATATTTAAAAGAAAAAAAAAGAGGCTCAAGCCCTTGTAAAAGAGGGGCGCTAGAGTGTTATATTATTAAAATAAAGAAATAAGTTAGTCTAAAAAGCCTAATCTCATGGGTGCACACTGAAATGGAAGGGGATATGGACTTGACCTCCGTATGAAACCGATAAAAGCAAAAAAATAAAATAAAATCCAACGGGCTTGATAAATCAGCACACCAAAACTAAGCAAAAAGGTCTAAAAGGAGATTACTAGCAAAAGAAAAACATAGATATAGCTAATGGAATCTAAATCTATAATTAGGCAGTAAGGACATGTCTCGCTCTACTAAAGTGACCGTCTTTTTAAGAGTCGAATCCCACGAAAATGGAGTTTTATGATGGAGCCCCATAAAAATAATATGATCTACCATAGCATTACCCTATCTATAGATATGGGAATAATAAACATACATGTTAGAAAGAAGTTGCTTGCCGTTATCGCACCTCATGGCAGCACGCCAAAGAGGCCGATAATAGAAGTATTGCAATTACTGATGGACAACCATCGAATCAAGTTCAATCTAAAGTCAGTGCCAACCACACTAATAAGTAAACAAAAAAACCAAAATAAGAGCAAAAATCTCCTCAAGGAAGGCCATAACAATCCTAACATAAAAACAATATGTGCCAATAATAACCCTCTTGTGATATCTGAAAAGGCCCCCAGTCGCAACTATAACTGGGGCACGTTGAGCCATATTGTCCATATTTAGCTTCACCCAACCAATTTGAGGATGAAGTTAACAAAGCGGGATAGATAAAGGGGCACGACGAGGCCTGTACACCAAGACGACAAATAATAGAAAGATCTTATGCAGTATAACCAATGTGACCCTTGGCAATGACTAAAACGATACACAACCGGTCAGTTAAGGAAGTCAGGTAATGGTGAAAGGTGAACTGTCTCTTTTCGAAAACCCTCATATTTGAGCTTGCCAATTGAAATCCCCTATATAAGGCATCGCAACCACCCATATATGAAAATGTGGGGATAAAATGACTAGCGAGAAACAAATAACCACATATTCATAATCATGTTAAATGTTTGAAACAACACCTCAAAAACTACAAACAACTTGCTAATCCTCCACCACATAAGGGAAAGAAATAAACAAATATGCTATAGACTCCAAGTTACTCTTGCATATAGGATAACTATTGGCCATAGAGCGACCATATGATTGTAAAATATACTGAGTAGATAAATGCCCATGCAATAACTGCTACATAAAGGTAGAGATCCGTGGCGGGATGTACAGACCCCATAATTGACGAGCCCAAAAAACCAAAACAAATGGCCAAAAAAACTAATAAGGATTACCAACGAAGAAGTCACATACAGAGGAGTAAGACCAAATAAGAGTATCTTCAACATCTCAAAAAGGAAGAGGAACCATTCAAATACTAGTTGCAACTTCGAGGAAAGCCTCCAAAAACTCAGCTGAAATATCCACCTCTCATCGATAATGAAGTCACAGACATGCGTAAAGAAATCTTCCTCATCTTGAATCAAGAGGGTTTGCAAAAGAGTTTTGCCAAGCTAATTGGAGCACCAGAACCTGACATAATAGCCATTACCAATGATCCATCTGGCATGCAACTCAATGACCGAAATAGCCTACCGAAAACCTGGCCACAAAGTAGAAGTCCTATACTTGGCCTTAGAAGAAAAGAAAAATCTGGTACGCATGAAATGCCACCAAGTGGACCTCGTGTGTATAGTGTTCCAAACAAATCGAATAATACCCACCCTATTCAAAAGACCCAAGTCACGAATACCCATACCACCTACCTCGAGCAGAGTACATATCCAATGCCAAGCAACAATAATCAGTTTCTCAACTTGAGGATCGCCAAGACAAACAAAATTGCGCATCCAACTGATTAATAAGTAGAGCTTGCCACTTATAGAGCATGAAATTATAAAGGAGAAAAGGCTGAACTGCTGACCTAATTAGCTAAACCCGACCTACCATAGAAATCAACTTTTTAAGTAACTAGCCATCTTAGCTTCAGCATGATCAGTTAAGCCTTACAAATGTACTCGCCTCAATTTCCCACAAAGATAGGAACACCCAAATAGGAAAAGGGGACAAGAAAAGAGCTAATCTAATGCAGACAACCCTGAGCCCCTTTACCGATGAAAACCTGCGACTTCAGCTTCTTAACAATCTGCCCTGAGCAAGTACCATACTCCTGAAAATGCTATATAAGATTGGAAAGTGTAGAATGATTACCCTGACAAAAAAATAATATCATCAGTGTACATCATATAAGTCGAAGCACTGCAATTACAAGGATAAGACATCGTCCAAACTTGACCCTCATCAACCAGGTGCTTAATCCCATGGCTTAACACATCTTACCAATACGAAACGAGAGAGGATATAGTGAATCACCTTTGCGAACCCCTTTGGAGCAGGTAAAGTAATCATAAGATAGCCCATTTACCTAATTAAGAGACGGGCCAAATGCAAGATAGTATCAATTTAAGCGATAAACCTATTAGGAAAACCAAAGCTATGTAATATGTGACGCCCTAAATCCCATTAAGAGGATTTATCCTCCGGAACCAGGTTAATCATGGTGTCGTACGCGATTGCTGGTTAACGAAACTTAGTTTCTTGTGGAAGACTTGAAAATTTACACTCTAAATAGCAAAGACATGACCCATTCTGTAAAATATGTCCACAATGCGAAGAAATTAATATAAATAAACAACTAGCCTCCAACGAGGTCCCAAGTACAAAATGTATAGTTTCCACAACATATAAGTAAGTTTAAGCATAAGTACAACATGCATATCGTTAATAAAGCCTTAAGAGTGATGGTCCTTCTATCGTGAAGGAACCACGATCGGGAATTGGTATTGAGACAATCTATGGAGCTGCGTTCTCCTTCTTTCCTTTCCCAGAAGAACCTGCTGAATAATCTGTATGGAAAATAATTGGGTGAGTCGAAAGGACTCAGTGGGAATCATATAATAGATTTTGTGTCAAAACAATACTTAGAAATCCTTTTTATTAAATCATGAGAAATCCTTTTGTATGATGATATGAAATAAATCCTTCATACATATATATATAATATTTAAGGAAAAACCTTGTTTCCATTTCGTTAAAGTACTTTTAAAACCCACGGACAATGTATAACCGATATCAAGTAATCCTATGGCACAATTAATGTATATTCATTTCATAAACCTCGAGCCGTAATCTCAAAATTCTCGCCATTATCCAAGCGTACAGCCAGGTCTGCATTTCATAACCTTTCAACCACGCGGCAGCAAGGCCTCCCATTATTTTTGGTGCACAGTTTTGGGTTTTTCACCCAGGGGCGCTCTATCCCAACTTACGGCCCCAATCGTTAGAGACCGAACCTGAGACCGACCATGGACTAGTGCCAACGTATATCTCAATAACACTGACAGGCTCATATGAGAAACAATTGTGCCATATAAATACTTTTCATTAATAAAACACAACATCAATATGTAGCTAACGGGAGAAATATCATATCAATCATTCCGTCTAATTTAACAACTCATAAACATGTGTTTCGTAATATAAAAACCATTGCTTGAACCTTTAAGAGTAGACACTTAGCTTATAGGCTATTCAGTACATGTGAATAGCCTTAATTCGTTGTTGATTCATGTGATTTAAACCATATATAGGCTATTCAGTACATATAAAGCATTAATTTCAACATATAATCGAAAACCCTCTTTTGATATGTTAGGTTTATATGTTATAAAGAGGTAAAATCAAAATCGAGTAGTAATAAGTTGGAAAACATTAGAATTAGATTCCCACCTCTATGAAACCTAATCCTCGAGTTTGGAAGGCTGAATCGAGCCACGAACCGTTGAATTGCAAAATTCCCAATTCTTTGGTTTGAGCCCTAGCCATGGAAGAAGAGAGGATGAAGAAGATGAATATGGAGGCTTTCTTATGGGTTGAAATATAGATGAAAACCTCTCTAAAATCTCGTAGAAATGAGCTCTAAACTATCTCTAACTCTTTCTTAAAGTTGTGGCTTAAAAATGGGAGAGTAGGGGGCTTAAAATGGCATAAAAATGGCCAAAATCGACTTTCTAGTGTACCATGATCGATCATGGTCTCCCACATGATCGATCATGAAGCCCACTACCAGCACATGCATTTTGGATCTGGAGCACTATTTATATTTTGGTCATAACTTCTTACTTGGAACTCCGATTGAGGTGATATTTATGTCCACAAAAATCTAATTCAAAGCTCTACAACTTCCTAAGAGGAAGTATTCTCAAATTATGGATGGATAATTCCCAAAAATTCGTCAAAGACAGAGCTCTGCGGAAACATTACTGAATAAACAGATTTTAGCGCTTCGCACACTATTTTGACCAACGAAATGTACGAATTAGGTTCCGGTCCAAACACGAAAGTTATAGGTTAGATCAAAGACTAAACATAGGTATAAACGAAAACTTAATCGGTCAAGGAACAAAAAAGTTACGATACCTTAAAGTTGGCTAAAATCGATGAAACTTGTAAAACCAAAACGCACAATTCACAACCCGATAGCAATTCGGACCATATGAATTGCGGAACGACCACTTATGCAAATGAAAATATACCATTATAACCAAAACGAATTGCTAGAACAATAAAATTATCCATAAATCAAGAATTCACAACCCAAGATGAAATTGACAAACAAATTAAGGTAATTGTGGTAATGCGAATGAGCGGGGTATTACAATCTCCCCTCCTTAAGGAATTTCGTCCTCGAAATTCATGGGAACTAAATGAGACGTATGATGAAACATGTAACAACCTACCTTAGTAGGTCCTCCCCTCCTCAAAGGATGACGATGTTCGAAGGCTAGCGTTTCAACCGAGGACATTTAAATATCTCACATTCTTCAAAAGTATAAACGAACAATGAACTCTAGGAAATGCATACTTTCTATTAGAACTATTCTAGAAGATAAAACATAAGAGAACTTCAATTATTACAGTATTCACTAATTACCAAAGGCTGAGTGAAATTTAACTCACGTGACAGACACTATGCTTCACCTCTTAGTCGGTCAAAACACAAAACAATTTATCAAAAATCTAAAGCAACAACAAACTCTGATATGATTACTCAATCTTGTCAACAAAAACATACCTGATATATCACCATAACTCTGAACCGTGATCTGCCACATTGAATTATAAGGCTTCTCATGCATATGCATCCTCTATTAATCATAATGAGAGAATGGAGTTTCCTTTTCTCATTAACCGTGCAGGTTTTGTCCGAGACGAGAAGATAATGTGAGTGAAATTTCCAAGGGTTCTAGTTGCAAGTTCAAAAGAAAACCATTCCACGTGATTACATATGACAAGGAAAAGAAAGAGATCAACTCAATCCTTGACTGGCTTTGAATCATTTATCAAAATAAAATGGGAGGATTCACCACAAGCGAACGCACCTACCTCAAAGGGGTTCATACAGAAAGAACTGGACCATAAGACTTGAAATGAGTTCGGATCTTATTATTTGCACAAGGTACTCAAGGTAATTCAAAAATGAAGTTGTCCGATTTTTTATGCAAAAGGGGGGGCTTTCGGGAAAAACCCTGAGTAACATTAAATTCCTTCGAGGATCATCCATTCTTACCTACGAACTCGTAACCATTTCGTAACCAGAGTTTGAACCATCTTTGACACATTTTAACGTGCATCATCATCATCCGTACCATAAGAAGAAAGAGGTTTGCATTTTGTAATTCTACACCAAGAAGAGGAGTTATACCTTTCTCCTCAAGAGGAGGGTGTTATCGAATCTCTCGCGTCTACGGTCCACTCATCTGCCTTCGTTCTTTATATGACTAGGTTATGTATTCGAATAACTCAACCAATTGAGGAAGGAATAGAACTCAGATTCTTACCCCTGAATGGATATAATTTACTTATCAAAAGTCAGGATTTGCAGAACTTGTTATGGATCCACTTTCAGAAAATAACAATTGAAATTGTGAATTTCTAGAAGGGAATGTACTAAACATAATGCAATCATGGGGAAAATTAGGTTCAGCCGATGCGGTCAAACACCAACTCCCTTCCTTAAAGGATTGGCGATCAAATAGCATTAACAATGGCGTTGGATTTGGAGTACTGCTTTGGTCTCCCTACTTGACTCAAATGAAAGCAAGAGGATTTATGTTCGAAGACGAACCTGCTCTTCACCTTAATTATTAAGGAGAGCAGAATAATTCCATTAAAATCATAATACTAGTCTCTAAAGCTAAAAGATAAAAGTACTCGACTTTTGAAAACTTCGGGCATACCCATTGATCTTCCCTGTCACATTGCGATTCCTAACTAACTGAAGAGAGATGAAAATGCCTATTTTGCTAAGCCTCAAAACGAATGTAAATGATGATGATGTCATCAACAAGGACCATTACAAATCAATCCAGAAGGTTCAAAAATCCATAAATACAATCGATGCATTAACTATCCTAACTGGCATAACCAGGAGTTCAAAATGACTATGACAAGTACGAAAAACTACTCTTGGGGATGTCCATTTCACAGATACGAATGATGATGCCCAATTGCAAATTGATCTTGGAAAATAATTAAGCACTATGAGGTTGATCGGACCGATCATCTATATGCAGAAGGGTACTTATTTTATAATGGTAACTCAGTTCAGTTGATGGTGGTTAATATAAAGATGGAAAGACCCACGAGCCGCTTTTTATAAAAAATCATTTAAATGATAATAAACTCGCTAAGTTCTGTTGAAGCCAAAAGGTAGGGTACAATAGGAATAGGTACGGCTCCTGGCACCCAATAAATATTAAATTTAATCTCCCGATAAGGGATAATCCGAGTAAGCCATCACGAAATATGTCCACGAATTTTCTAATAGTAGGGGCATCATAAAGAGTTAATGGTGAGGTTTCGGTACTTATAATGCTTGTTAACCATCCTACGTAATATCTTCATTTCTTCTAGGTGGCATAGATTGCGGGTATAAATAGCACTTTACCCCAAAATAACTTTCTCATCCCAAGGATGAGGGACAATGACTCCGCGAGGATGACAATCTACCATAGCTTGGTACTGAGTTTGCTAATCCATATCCAGGTTTGAGTCATAGGAACTTATCTCCAAAATGATGAAATTACCTTCCTCGTGACAATCGAAAGAAGGGAGATACTAACGATGTAATAACTACTCAAGTAACTCCATTACCTATTGGCATTCCAACACTAGTGGGAGATTCTATCTTCTTTGACTTCAAATCTAAGTTTATAGTACAAACAACTTATATAAAAGAGTATGATACTCATTTTATCCAACAAAACCCTAACATAACATGAAAAGGAGAAGACTACCTTCCATTACCAAGTACTCTTAGTCTGCTATAGGAATTTAGTTAAAGACTCGGCTATCTTGGCTCCTCTAACTCTGAGGCTAACTTAGGTGATGGTTTGGTTGTTAATTCCCTTGATACTAGTTCCTATTCGGAGTCTGGTCCTAGCACAGCGATTAAAGAGAATAGCATATAAGCCTATACTATTGATTTCTCTTATTGTTTCCATCTCTCCCAAAGTTCACTAATCTAGTTCATCTCTTTGTGGTTTGGAAAATCCTTGTGATAATAGTCTCGATTCTCATGAATAAAGCACTAAATACTAGGCCTATTGTTGCCACCACTACTAGCATTATTTCCTCCAGAAAATTTTAGACTTGGACAGGTTCTTATTCCTATCTTGCGTACTTTCACAGCCATTTACCTTCCTTTTGCCTACTGGTCCATAAGATGGACGGTTTATTCAACTTTGTATCAAGCTTAAGGTCCACTTTGACCTAGGCCTTATAAGAGGAAAAGTCAGCGAAAGTCATAATACACTGATATTGAACTCGAAGACCATAAATAGGCCTCTTTTGCTTCGCTAATCGAAATTCCTATCCACATACATACTCAACTCCTCAAACCTGAGGCAATAATCCTCAACCACCCTTCTACTCTTAATCAAGTTATAAAACTCATTTATCTTGGCTCTATTATAAGCATCGAACACGTATCCATCGTAGAAGATTCTATTAAACTCATTCTTCCTAGCGATTACCTTAGGCCCTGCCAATGAACATCCACTAGCGTAGTATGCTACCCTCAAGTTTTAAAGAAGCAAAAATGACCTACTTGTTCTCACGAATATTCATAATCTTAAGTAGGGAACCGATATCAGAATGCCACCCTCTAGTAGCCTCGGGCTCAGTGACCTTTCAAACTAGGTGGTTACGAACGTTTAGACTTCTAAAGATAATAAACTTTATCACCCTTCATAAGGATCATGCTAAAAGCTTGGCACTTCATTGATATCAATTGAAAAGTTTCTTTGAACCCTGGTGTGGGCGGGAGTGACATCGCTTATGGTACCATATCCACTATTCAAACTCCATTGAATTTAACATGGAAAACATGATAAGATAACACGAATTGGAAGATAAGATGAAAAGTGAAAAAAAAATGGACATTTTGGGTGAAACTCAACTAATCATCGTGTTTGAGTTCTAGTTAGCGGCAGCTGACTAATGATTTATAACATAGTCATCCGTTGTGTTGTGGATGACTATAATATAACTTAATAGTCCCTCTATTGCGACCCTAGAAACCAAAACCAATTCCTCGAGCTTTCCCTAAATATCGATACGATAAGATGAATAAAATGGTACGAAATAAAATTTCTTAATCCACCCCACTCCCTAAATCTCATTAAAAGGATTTATCCTCTGAAACCCGGTTAATCACAGTGCCATACGCGACGGCGGGTTAACGAAACTTAGTTTCTTGTGGAAGACTTGAAACTTTACATTTTAAATAGCAAAGACATGATCCATTCTATAAAATATGTCCACAATGCAAAGAAATTAATATAAATAAACAGCTAGCCTCCAACAACGTCCCAAGTACAAAATGTACAATTTCCACAACATATAAGTAAGTTTAAGCACTTTGATTACTTCGCACACCGTTTTGACCAATGAAAAGTATGAATTAGCTTCTGGTCTAAACACGAAAGTTGTAGGTTGGATCAAAGACTAAACATAGGCGTAAACGAGAGCTTAATCGGGCAAGGAACGAAAAAGTTACGATACCTCAAATTTGGCTAAAATCGATGAATCTCGTAAAACCAAAACGCACGATTCATAACCTGATAGCAATTCGGACCATATGATTTGCGGAACGACCTCTTATGCAAATGAAAATATACCATTATAACCAAAACGAACTGTAAGAACAATAAAATTATCCATAAATCAAGAATTCACCACCCGAGATGAAATTGATGAAAAAATTAAGGTAATTGTTGTAATGCGAATGAACGGGATCTTACATAATATACGAAGCAAAAACCCCAGTCCATAGTACAAAAGCTATGGCAATTTTAAACTCAATCCCTATATTAATCCTAATAATCTGATGATCCAACGTATTGTAACACCCAGACACCAAATCGATAAAGATGTGGATATGCCTACTTCGTACAAACCCGGTCTGCTCGGAGAAAGATTCTGAGAAGCAATGCCACTCAATCTATTCGAAAAAATCTTAATACTAATCTTAATAAAAAATGTGATCCACACCCGACCTTTTTGGAATAAGAACCATAATATTATAGTTAAATCCTTAGCAATATGACCTTACTAAAAAATATCACAATTGTCCTCACCGCATCTCCACAAACAATAAGCTAGCAAGAATGATAAAATAAGCCAGTAAATCCATCGAGTCTAGGAGTAGAGTGAGGATTCATAGCAAAGATAGCTTACTTAACTCATCTTTCGACAGAACCGCAAGTAACATATCATTCTCCTCACTGGTAACCTGTTGAGGAACAACACAATCAGCAAGGCCCATATGAACACAAGGCTATTCAGAACGATAGAGAGATGAGTAATAAGTAGTAGCATGGGAATCGAACTCAGGCGAATCCTCAATGTCCTATCCCTATCTTAAAGTAACTCCCTAAATAGCCCATTGTCTGGCCACTCTATTAGATAAGTAAGTACGAAAACCACCATCAAAAAGCTAACTCATATGAGCCATATCCCGACAAAAGCTATCCTCATCTCTAAGAGTATTAAGATAAGCTTTTTGAGCACCTGATTAAGCCTAAAATCGTGCCTCAGAAGTACCATGAAGATAAAAATCTCTCTAAATGTCATCAAACCGCTGCTTAGCTGTCTTGACCCTCTCATTGACTAACCCAAACTACTTACAGTTCCAAATATGTATCCAATGTCAAAGGTTCTTAAGCATAGAATGAAGCATATGCATAGCATCGCCTGAATGGCTAACCTCCCCCCCCGATGCCATCGCCATAACCTGCTAAAAGTCTGGCTGATCAACACACGCAAAAAGAAACTTGAAGGGACGAGGCCCTCCAAAACCCTCATACTGGCAAGAAAGAAGCATGAGCAGTGATCACTGGCTACTTGCATCAAAGCATTACAAGTCAAAGTATGCTAGAAACTAGCCACTACTTGTTACAAAAGACACAATTTAATCTCAGCTCCTAAGAACCTTGGTGCCAAGTCACAATCAATAACCATACTGGCAAACTCATCACAATCCCGAACCAAAGTTTGATGAGTTCCTGATGATCATCTATACTGAGGACAATATTAAAATCTCCTATAATAGTCCAAGGCTTTGTAGGTTCACTCAAAGCTTTTAACTCAGACTAGATCATTATGAACATACACAAGAGTCAGTAATATAGGTGTAACACCTCGGCAACCATGATGGAGACCTACTGGGATGAGGGATTAATGATATTTGAGATATTACTCCTTTGAGAACGAAGAACCCAAATAGACGGTAAAATGCTCAGGCCCCTCTAGTTTGGTCCTTTATCATAAGCCATAATAAAAGCCAATTGAAGCAAATCCTAATAACCAACTGGAACAAATGATAACAAAATCTTCGGCTCAAAAATACAAACTAATATGGGTGATGCTTGATATAGGGAGATTTAAGCTTGTGTTTAGCCCCATGCTTACCAAAGTCGGCCACTCACATTCCAATAAAGGAGCTTTATTTGGAACCATCTACATGGTTTTTTTGCGTATGAGGCGCTCTAGAAGTTGAGGCCACTTTAGCCATGTGAATTTATTGTTGCTTCTCACTAATATGATGACGGGCCCATTTAGAAACAATAGTAGTATTACCATTTGTATTGACACGACTCATTACCATAGTGTTGGGGACGTCGTGAAAGGAACATAAAGCTCTCTATTTGCAGTGGTTATGGTGGGACAACGCACTGGAGTGTCCTCGAACTGACTAACATGAGGCTTTTCTTGCTTCTCTAAAGAAAATATATGGCTGACAGAGAGAAGTGTAGGGCCCAAATCCTAGAGCATAGTCCACAAGGGAGGAATCTAGAGCATTTTATCCAGCAAACCCATTAATATTTCAATAAACTCGTCGCCTATATCTGCATTACCATCATCCTCCTTCTTAGTCTCATCCCTCAAACCAATATCCTTGGACTCATCCCATAGTTTATTGATTAAGCCAAAAATATTTCAGTTTTAAACCTATTTAAATGGCTTGATATGCATGAATTTGATTATAATTATTTAAATTTTTTGATATTTGAGTTTTAAAAATAAAATGGATAATATATTTGTTTATAGTGCATTTGAAGATTTGTATAGGTTAAAAGTGAACAAATACAAATTTGAAAGCAAAATTCCCCATAGTTAACTGTTGTCAGTTAAATTCAAAGCTAAATTGAGTTCAAGAAGTGAACTGGAAACACATGCCAAGCCCTATGATGAATGAAGTGAATAAAAATATCCAAGAGAAACCCATAAAGCAATCCCAAGAAAATAATACCTCAACAGAATCAAACCGAGAAGTTTTCGACTAAAGAAAAGAATCACTGCATGCAATGCTAATGTTCCAACCAAGTTTGGTATTGATCTATAAGGAATTTGAAGAAAAATCCAAATATAGAAGTTGTAGATCTTTGAGTTAGCTATGTGTAGGCCAAAACTTGTATCAACGGAAATACGAACAATATGCCAGATGAATAGATTTTTACGTGAATGAATAAGGAAATTGAAGGTGCAAGAAATTACCAAATGTGATCCTAGCTTAGTTGGTAAGCACAACAAGCTCCCTCCTTAAGATCATGTGTTCAAGCCTTCATTGAAGCATTATATTCTTTCTTTTTTATTGTTATAAAATAAAGCAGCCATAGCATACATCAAGGATACAGAAGGAGCCATGGGCTCCATTGTTCTCTCTCTCTCTTCATTCTTTGTCTTTTTTTATTTTATTTTATTTTGAAAACATTAAAAATTCGATTGTACCACTTTGTTATTTTCTTTGGTGTTAATACTGAGTTAGATAAGAAGGGTTTGAGTATATAATTGAACATTGATTTCAGATATCATCATTATTTACGCGTTGGATTACAGCTTCAATTCCAGGTTTTAATTTTAATTAATACTTTGTTAATTCTTCGTATAAATTTTACATGTTTAGATTTTTATTTGCTTTTCCAATTTATAATTTATATACGCTATTTTATTCATATAATTTACCATCCATGAATTTATTAGATGTGTTTGGCTGGTTTGTTAGTCAAGGGTCCGTAAGGACCTGGTATGCTGACCCGATAATTTTTCAGGCCTAAATTAAATTCTAATTAATTTTATATTGGTTAAAGGTGAATATAAATCTAATTTTAGTTATATTTTTATCCTATTATGCTAATCACATACTTTCATAAGAAATTTAATAAAATCTTTTCGACAAAAGAACCAAACTAGTTTAAATCGTTGTTTTTGCACTAAATCCTAATTGGTCAAGTTACAGAGCGGTTTGTACTCTCCAAATTAATTGGTTATGTGTTATTTTAGATATCAAACATAAATAAGCTATTTTTGGTACTTATTTTAAACCTTACTTTTTTATACTGAAATTGCCAATTTTGTGTTTGCATCGCCCGTTTTAGTTCAAATTTGATTATAATCATGTTTTAACATATTTTAATTGAATTGTGGTTTTTACGTAATAATTATAAACTCACATTTAATAAAAGGTTTTGTAGTGTCAAGCACTACTTCACTTCACTTCACTTCACTACACAAGTGTTTTCAGTAAAATTAAGTAACGCAAATTAATTCCGGTAACTAGTATTAGTATGTATAGTTCATGTCACAAAGAGTATTTCAAAAAATACAAGTTTTTGATATCAATTAGCTTGTGGATATTAGGTTGATTTTTAAAGCAATAATAATTTGAAACGGATTCCTGGTCCAACAAATTGCCCGTTACGTTACCCTGAACTTATTGATACCCCTAGCGCTTTTTATTCTTGATTTTAGTTAAAGTTTTTCTTGCATTTTATCATTTATCATTGTAGTACGTTAATTTTTTTTTGGTTATTATATTTATCCTTTTTGAATGTTCTTGTTATGCTAGTTTAGTTTCCTTTAGCATTGTAATGCTTTGCTACCATTACGTTTAGTTTTATTTGCATGTATGTTTTATTTAGTTATATTGCCTTTACTTATGTTAGTTTTAATTCCTTCCTCTCCATAAATTATCTTTTCTTTATTTTTCTCCTTTCTCTTTTGAAAGAAACATTCGAAACTCAAAGATCTACCCTCTTCCTTGTGGATCGACCTCAGACTTATCGAGTATTTATTACTTGATCGATCACCTGCACTTGGGTGTTATAACTCCTTTTTTTTCGATTCATTTATTAACATGAGGACCCACGTAAATAGAGTGAAAAGGACCAATTTGATCATCTGGGACGTACTTCAGACTAAAGAACTAAGGAGACGCAGACCTAGTAGGGCACATGGCATGATGTAAGGGCAAACCACAACCCATATCCCCTGTCATACCTATAACTGATCCCAAATTTGTGACTTTTGGATCATACAATAAAGATGACACTTTTCCCAAAACATTAATTGTGGCATCTGCCAAGCCCTGAATCGAACTATAGCCCAACATTGTTGGTATATCCATTGTGCCTATTGTCGAAGCACTCAAAAATAGCTCAGAAAGTGGCATCATAACTATAGAACTATCAAACTTCGAACCTGAGGCCATCTTTCCCACATGCATATCCGTACCCAAAATCACTAGCACAACCCAAGATGTTATAACAATATCTAGGGGCCAAAATACGACCCACTGTCCTGTATTCCTGCCTAGTTAAGACTTTTCCTTTTATGACGACAAAAATGGGAGCGACCTTGGCTACCATCAGTTGGCGAGCATGGGGTTGATCACCTTCTTTATTCTCTACGGGAATAATACTCTTAACTGTCGACATGCCTCCTTATATTTGAAAAGTGTGTGGCTAACCAAACGATAAAATGAGCAATGCTTACGTATATCCTCATAGGCTACATTTATCTTGTTACAAACCCCAGTCCTCTCCATCGTGAGATTATAAAGAAGGTGTTTACTAAAGTTAACCTCAACCAGATCCCAAGTATATATACCTAGATCTTTAATAAACATGGCCTGGTTTATATGTAACGGAATACCAACATGCTTAATAATGGCAAGCAATATATTGGTGTGCCAGTAATCGAAAATTAGACCATAGAACTGAACCCAAACCTATGCGATTTTTTGAACTTGTTTCTCGAGGTAAAAATTAGGCTCCCTATGTTGTAATCTGAGTGTACTTGATTTGTAATTTACACTACCACCTGACAAAGCACAAGACATATCAAGCGTAGGCTAGCATGAGAGAAATTGGTTACATATTGCCCATCTCACTCTCAGTCGCGTTTAGTGGCTCCGTCTCAATGGGTTCATGGTGTTGCACAACATTTAGCTAGGGCATCTAGGCCTCCTCCTTCACCACAGAGTCGCAGTCGTGCACATGAGGAGAGTCTTTCTGAGGGTGTATGATAGATGGAGCAGTCGAAGTGTCCGTGTTCCATGGATCCCCCACCTTCTCTAGCTTAGTTTATTATTTATTGTTAAACATTTTGGATTTAGTTTGCTAAAAACTTGTTTAGTCCGATATTTGATAACATATCTTGTTTTGGTTTTGTCCATGAGATGTGTTTAAGTTATGGATTTAGGAATATATTATTTTATGTTTATGGAAAATTAAGTGATGAAAAGTGATTAATTTAATATACGCCTGATTATAATGTTAATTACTTAAAAAGGCACAAGTTATCATCAAATTTATATGCAAGTATGCAATCTATGATCATTCTTTTAAAATATGTCTAGTAGTTCCTTTGAAAGATGATACAGTGATATTTTCTAAAAAAGTTAAAAATTATACAAAGTAAGGAAAGGTGCCGTAGGATCCCTACTGTACGGCAGTCTGGGTGACGTACAGTTACCATGCGCAGTAACTTATAAATACTGCGGGATTTGTCCTTCTTTTTCATTATTAGCACATTAGATTTTACCTTAAAACATCAGAAAGCCCCTAAAATACTCATAATGTCTATTTTTTTATACTGTGCATGCACATACTTTTTTGGAAGAGTATTTGACACTTGTGGATGACGATTGTGGTCCCAACTTGGGCTACTTAAGTCATCTTCATAGGTCAAACCCGCATGAGATCAATTGGTCTTTCCTTCATGGTGCGGTCGATTTTTGGGATCTTGAGGACCATCGTTTCGCTTTGGTTCGGACGAGCTACGTCCTACCATTGACGAGTTTATGGTGTTGATTAGATAGGAGATGTCATAGCCATTAGCCTCTTTCAAGGATGGTTGTAGCCCTCACGTTATTCTAGCGGAGTAGTTGAGGTTAAGGGAGTCACATTGTTGAGTTATGATCGTGGATGGCCATCTCCATTTAGGCATGATGATTAGATTTTTCACTTAGTATGGAGATGATCCTGCCTTTTACTGTGGTAGTATTGTAGCCTTTATTATTTGCACGTTTGCCCAATGTTGTTGGTTACTAGAGATGCGTTGTTACTTGATCATTTGATTATTTTGGTGGTAGTTGAGGCTCCTCGCAGGCATTTGGTGACTCCGATTATATTGGTGGAGACACTGAATGGCTTGGATGACCTCGTTCATGGACATATTGAGTTTTTTCGTGTAAGTTCTTATCTTTTGTATATGTGGCTTACGGAGAGGTTTAAGTATGTGAGCCCTCATTTACCTTGGGATTCAAGTGAGTTTTTCTTATGGTGTTATTATGCTTTGGCTGTTGGTATGACCTCTTTTGATTGGACAATATAAATCTCTGAGTCCTTTGCCTTGATCAGTTAGGTTAATCCTTGGTGGCGCTTGTGGACGATGATCGTAGTATGGGTGGTTAGAACTACATCCATATCCTCTTTGAGAGACTTCTTTTTACATTCTCGGATGCTCAACTAGACAGTTCAACATCCTGTTAAGTATTCCTCTTCCATTGAGAGATGTTTCGTTGGTTATACTTCCCATTACCCCTCGATTGGATGCTACTCTTCATGGTCTATGGTTGATATACGCATCAATTCCATGGGGTTGATTTTGGGATTACCGGCGTTACCTGTGTTAATGTTGTTTTGCATATCTGAAAACGGGTTCGTCAGAGTATCAACTATGACCTGATGCAAATGCGATGGTTCTGATATCCAGATACCATGGTGACAGACTAAACAGTGGCAGAAACCTATCATGCTTTGGTGAGGGTGCGTATGGAGGCGAGATCTTATGATAGGTTTCTTAGGTAATTCCTTGGTGGTTGTCTTAGTTATTTGATGGTATTTGATAGGCTTCTAAGATTTTGGTAATTACAAGTTTTTCTTTGTTTTGATTTTTTGATGATGGTTGTGTTCGGTAGTCGTGGTTGATGACTGTAGGTTGTAACGTTGATAAGTGTAGGTTTTGTTGTTTTAGGTATTGTGGTTGTATGGAAAAACATCGTGGCGTATAAAAAGTCTAATGGACAGATATGTTTCTTAACTCTTTTCCTTGACAAATGTAATATGGGCAAAGTGGAGTTTTATTTACCTAATAGACTAGGTCTGATTTGTTTTTCAGGTTGCTGACATTTCCCCAATTGTACGACTTTGTCATTTTTATATTATAGGGCTCAGGTCTTCATAGTTCGTATATACATTTCACTGATGGTACTTCTTTAAACGATCTAAATTAACTAACGAATTCAAATCTTATCCATCAATATCTATTAAAACAACTGCATCTCTGGATAACATTTTGACAATGATACAAGGCCCTGTTTATTTTGGTGAAAACTTTTCTCGTGGGTCTCTGACAGGTTCTCGGATCTCTTTTAATACCAAATCTCTGACAACGATACCTCTTGATTGGATTGAAATTCATTTATGATAACCTTGGTTTTAATATAAAGCTTTTAATCGTCTTTTATTTAGCAAAGCCAATTCCTTATATCTTGCTTTTATCCAGTCCACTTCGCCAACTTGATTTTTTAGTATGACCCATAATGAAGGTATTTCTAATTCAAATGGTATGGCAACTTCCATCTCATAAGTAATGGAATATAAAGTGGATTTTATTAAAATTCGTTCTGTAGTTCAATACCCCCAGAGTGCATAAGGTAACTTATCCAGCCAATCTTTACGAGTTTTCAGATTTTTGTTGGCGGCCTCCACAACGTCATTGGTTTGTTGTCAATAAGAAGAAGACTTATGTCTTTTAATTATGTATTCTTCCATCACCTCATTAGCATCACCTTCAAAAGAGTACCATTATCCGAGATGACCTTGTGTAGAACTCCATAACAACCAATAATACTGCAAAATATAAATTGTGCCACTTTTTTGGAGTTTAGATCTCTATAGGATTTTGCCTCAACCCATTTTGTGAATTAATCAATTGCAACAAAATATACTCATGCCCGTTGTTACCTTTAGGTGAGATTTTTCCTGATGATATCAATTTCCCATATAAAGAAAGGCTATAAGGAGGTCATCGGGTATAGTTCCTTTGGTGGTACCTTCTATGCCTTGGCGTAGATTTAATATTGATGACAACCCCGGATATAGTCATAACAATCTTTTTGCATTGTTTAGTAATAACCTTGGTACATGACTTTCCGTACCAAAGTATGCCCACTCAAAGTATGAATTCTCTCAATCATTGTTTGAAATTGTTCTTCTTTAAGGCATTGAAGGTGTATCCCATCATCATTTATTCGATACAACTTTCCAGGGCAAATGATAAAATGAGAGGCTAGCCGTCGAAGTGTTACTCGTGAGGCCTTATCAACATTTGTGGGATACTTATTTTCTTTGAGGAGATTACAAATATCATAATACCACACACTTGGGTTTACATAATCTTCTTATTCAACACAGTTATACAAACAAAATTCTAGATTTGTTCATTTTTGGATTTGAATTTGAATTTCTTTATTTTTTCCAGGAATTTCAACCATTGAGGACAAAGTAGGCATCCGCAAACTTATTTTATGTTCGCAGGATGTAGAAGAATTCCACACAATCTAACTTTTTTTATTTAAGAACTCTTCTTTAATCTTCCATTTATTCAGAATTTGATGAATAATAAGTGTCGAATCACCAAATACATGAATCATTCGAACTCCCTTTTACAATGTTATTTCTAATCTGACTATGCATGCTTCATATTCAGTTGTATTATTGGTGCAAGGGAAGTCAAGAGGAAATGATAATAGGGCATGTGTTTGATCTGGCGAGATTATAAAAATCCCAATACCATTCTCCTTTTGATTGCATGCACCATCAAAGTACATTTTCCACTCATCATTATCACTGACTGTCACTATATTCTCATCAAGAAATTCAAAATTTGTTGTCTAGTTTTCAAGGATTGGGTTTCCACCTAGATAATCAGCAATGAATTGCCCTTTGACAACCTTTTAGGTCATGTAAGAAATATCAAAATCAAATAATAAGAACACCCATTTAGCCATTTGATTTGTTAGTATGGGTTTTTGAAACAAGTATCGCAATGGATTCATGCGGGAAATAAGTATCACAAGGAATACTAGCATGGAGTGTCTCAATTTCTAAGATGCTCATAATATGGATGTGCATGACTTTTCCAACATTGTGTATTTTTGTTCCCCAGGATATAACTTTTTGCTGAAATGATAAATGGCTATCTTTGTCTTTGTTTTCATCCATTGTTGTGCTAGCATTGCTCTTAAAGCAGAATCATTGACTGACATGTACAGAATTCTCGGTTATGGAAGATCTAACATAGGCATAATAGAGAGATATTGCTTGATTTTGTCTAAAGCTTCTTGGCATTGCTCATTCCATTGCCCACCCGAATTCTTTTGTAAGAGTTTGAATATAGGCTCACATGTTTGAGTTAATTAAGAGATGAACTGGTTAATAACTGTAATCTTCCTAGAATTTTTGGGATTGGCACTTCTTGGATTTCTTTCACCTTTGCAAGATCTAATTTTATCCCTTTTCTTATCTAACCATGTACCCTAACATTTTCCCTTTTGTAACTCTAAGGACGCATTTTTGTGGGTTCAGACACATCTAAAAATGGATAAGTTTCTCGAAGAAAGTTAGTAATGTTTGAATATGGCTTTCATGGCCTAGAGATTTAATTATAATGTCATCAACATAAACCTCAACTTCTTTTTGTGTTATATAGTAGAATATCGTTGTTGCAACTCTTTGATATGTTGCCCCGGTGTTCTTTAATCCAAATGGCATAACTGTATAACAGTAAGTACCCCACGGTATAATGAAGGCCGTTTTTTCTCGATGATAATTGGGTGCATTTTTATTTGATTGTAACCAGTAAACCTATCAACGAATGATTTTAGCGCATGATTCATTTTGTTATCAACGATTAGATTTGTGTTTAGACGTGAAAAAACATCTTTAGGGCATGCAACATTTATATCTCGATAATCGACACAAACATGAACCTTCCCATTTGATTTTGTTACTGTTACATTTGCCAACAAAGTTGGGTATTCAACAACCCGAATGAATCTAACATCCAATTGTTTTGTGACTTTTTCTTTCACCTTGAGCGCCCATTCTAGGATTAATTTCCTCAACTTTTGTTTGATTGGCTTACATTCTGGTCTTGTGTGGACTTCATGCATTACAATGTTCGTGTCTAATCCCGGAATGTCACTAATGACCAAGCAAAGATGTTAATGAATTATTTTAGTAGTTTTTTCAAAAGCCATTTCCTTATCAACATTCAATTCAGCCCTAATTTTTATCTATTTTTTGTCATTTCCAGTACCCAAAATATCCCCTTTTTCACAAAATATCCGTTGAGTGAGCGGTCTTTGGGCATAATTTCTTTTTCTTTTTCTTGACCCCAGTATATCCCAATCCGAAAAGTAGTGTAGGTTGTTGATATGGCTTAATCATTTGTGCTATCCCAGGTTGATATTTCCTTAGTCTGATTCCAGGTAGAAATTTCATCTTCCTCATCTACGGACTACCCGAGTGTTTATAATTAACTTGTTGTCAGGTAGTAACTTATGTTGTTAACATTTGCACTTTGGGTTCACAAGAAAACCCTCCAAATTACACATCCTATCTTCTAATTCTATGTACAGGCGTATCCTTTGGAGAAATTGTTCTTTCAGGGTCTCCTTTGATGACGATGATCTCCCCATTGTACGGAATTTTGATTTTCTGGTGGACAAATGATGGCAAAGTCCCAACCTTGTGTAACCATGCTCTTCCCAATACTAGATTAAAGTAAATGATATATCAATCACTCGAAATATTTTCAAGAAAACAGCTGGGCTTATGTGTAAATCTAATACCACAAAGTCTAACACAACTCTCTTCATATTGTCATAAGCTCAAACAACAATGGGTGAATTTTCCAAATCTGTACTATTTATTCCCAATAGTGTTACTGTTTTTAAAAGACACACATTCGTGGTAGATCCATTATCCACTAAGTCATAAGGCATCGTTAATCCATGAGTTTCAACAGTAATGTGTAGCGCCTGATTGTAATTTTTCCTAAATGGAGATAGGTCTTCATCTGAGAATCTTAAAGATTGTTGTTGTGCACTTAATGTTGCAACCATATTTGTAAATTGAGTTTGTGTGGACTCAAGCGGGATAATTGATTTATTTAGCATCTTCATGAGAGCTACCCGGTGAGGTTAAATGCTACTAAGAGACCCGATACAAAGATTTGGGCTTAGGTTTTCTTTAATTGCTCTACAACTCTTCCTTCCTCAGGATCTTTACTTTGTTCTTTTTGAGGATGATTAGTGGGTGCTTGATATACCCTTGTCCAATGCGTTAGTTGTTGAGCCCATGCCACAACCGGGTCTATTGTTTCTTCATATGATTCAATTGTATTGCAAATGACATATTTTGATTTCTCTACTTTGCTTGCTTTAGATACTTTTCCCTAATTAAAGGCTAATATCCTTATTTGAATTTCGCTTCTCTTCCAATGAACAATTTTTCTTTTCGACTTTTCACTGTTGAACAGAAGCCCTCAGCGTCTCGGGTTATCTTTTGGTTGCACAATTTCCACAATCCCTTGGTTTTCCTTTATGTGCCCTAATCCTAGTACAAACCTCATATTTTGCATCCAACTCATCATTTAAGGGTCGTATTTCTTAATTGTATCACGCATATAAGAGGCAGATTCTTTAGTACAAAACCCTAAAAGGATTTCATCAGTATGCAAAGGTTCCTTACAACTTAATTCCACAGCTTCTTTAAGACCCTCTTGCTCCTTCTCCAGTAGCGTTAATATGATGATTTGGCAACGAATTACATGATACATTTGGTGCGGAAGGGTCCATTATTTTCTTTGCATCAATTAGCTATTGAACTGTGTGTAAGAGAGCTGTGCAGTTGTCAATGTTGTGACCTACATTTTGGTGATATTCACACATTTCATTTAAGTTCCAATGAGAGAGAATCGAATTGTGTAGCGGGCATGGATTAAGTCGGTAGATCATCCATATATTCCTTCAACTCTTCATAGACTTTTCCTAATGACTCTGGTAATTGCAAGAAATACTCTCGCTCTACCCCGATTGAACATTCCCTGATTATTGTTATTGTTGTGGTATCCCTGTGTAGATTAATTCCTAGTGTTCCTTTGAGATTTCTGACCATAAGGATTATTGGAATACCCGTTACTATGCGGTCCATACGTGGAAACCTGGTTAGTAGTGGAGGTCGAGGTAGAAGTCTTTTTATATTGAGAACTAGACTTCTTTACCTCTACCAGTTTGGCCAAATATTCCTCAATTTTATTTCCGCATATAGTAGAGCTTTGAAACGGCTAAAGAACTGGTGTACTATCTAAGTTCGAATTTTGGGTTTCAAAATGTTCATTATCATTCCAAGTTGTTCTTCTTCGTCTAGCCTCTCTACCATTTAGGCCTCTAGTTCCCTCCATCTCCTCACGAACTAACTAATGTGTTTCCATCTTTTTCCTTAGCCATATCTAGATACTTCCTACTAATCTTTATCTACTCATTCATTTTTTATTAGGCTAAGAACTCATTGACTATATTAATCTAAGACTTGCTCACTGCTTTTCCAGACTTAAAAACCAACTATGTGCCGCCCCTACTGGAGTGAGATGAAATAAGTTGGCTAACTCATCTTTCCATGGAGTGTACATAGAATTTTAGGTGCAGCTTAAGCAGGGCCATCCCAGTGAACATGGGGATTGATGGCAATTTAAATCTCATTGGGTAACAAGCTTCAAGATATAGATTATAATTTTAAAGTTGTGTGAGATCGCTTTCGGTCAACTTTTGTGTAAAAGCTTTTAGTTGTTCCTTGAGTTCATTAATAATCATATCTTGTCTTGGTGCCTCAATTGTCGGGAACCCTTTTCCTTGTAGGTTGGCAGTTAGCTGAGTGGGTTCCTGATATGTGTCGCAGTAAGGGTCATACGATGGTTACACTTGAGGTGGAATTGGAACCAATTTGGGCTTGATGAAGCCAGTTAACAATAGGATCTGGTTGAATTCATGGTGAGATCTATTATTTGGGTTGTGGCGAGAATTCAATATGGGCAAGAAAGTCGAGGAGGTAGTACAAAAGTAGCCTTTCTCATTGGTTCTGTGAGGATCAAGCGCTTACCATTGTGCCAAAAGCTATAGCTGTTAGTGAAGGCGCAACTTTATTTCCTTATACGCAAGGCCCATTAGAGCGCCATGGCATTCGATAACCTGCACACCGGATATACCCTCCGAATTCACCACGGAGAGGAGCGCAATTGTGGATTTACCTCCAACAATCCCCCCCCCCACAATGGAACGCCCCAGGTATCGAACTCGTGACCTCCTCTGATACCAATTGTGAGGATCAACCGCTTACCATTGCGCCAAAAGCTATAGTTGTTAGCGAAGGCGCAACTTTATTTTCTTATATGCAAGGCCCATTAGAGCGCCGTGGCATTCAATAACCTGCACACTAGATATATCCTCCGGATTCTCCACGGAGAGGAGCGCAATTGTGGATTTACCTCCAACAGGTTCTATCAGGCGTCCTTTAGCCATTTCGTCTAACCGGGCACGGGTATTTTGGTGATCAGCCAAGAGTAGGGTTAAATTTTGGTTCATAAGCATTCAATGTATATCTTCAGGATTGGGTAATGGTATGGCTCTAGTTCCGTTTACAACATTAACCCTTTTGATTTAGTAGATCGAAAACAGACCAACAGTAATAACTTGAGAGTCCCGTACAAAGTAGGGTAGGAATGTAAATTTTTTGGGTTCTCTTATCCTCTAGATTTAAAAATCATTTTGAAAAAGGTTTCTTTGGAAAATTATTTTAAAACATGGGAAGTTCTTTCCTCATGAGTTGCTTTATTCATGAAATCGGTGATAGGAAGATTACAAAGGTTATCAATCTTCATGAATCTTTACAGTGGAGGTTGGATAGCCTTCGAATGCACTTGCTAAAACCATGACAGTATAATTGACAAGGCCTCTACTCATTAGATTTCCATAACTATTAGTCATTAAATAATGCAGAAAATCTTTTGTTCTATGTTGACTCTCCTATATGCAAGTGTAGTTGAGTAGGGTAAGGTTTAAGGTTCCTTCCTATTTGAAAGGTCTTACGATATATATTCTCAAGGGCATAGGTACATGTAAGGACATTTTGATATACCTCTACCGGGTACGTGAGGGGTAAACCGCTTTATATAGCTTGGCAGGGTACTGGGCCAAAGAGACTAGTCCCAGGCGCTTTTGGCTGGTTCAGACTCGCAAGTCCACGACCTAGTCATGACTCTGTTCCCGAGGTTGATAGGGTAAATTCACACACATAAATGCATGATAATATGTGACTGCGTGCAAAATAACAATCTGGTTGTTCGTTATTAATCAACGCTTTAGAGTTTGTTATGTTATTTTGCCAAATTTTGATTCTGGAAAAAAAATTCCTCATATAATTAACAAATATACCCACTATATTACATCTATGTTATTATATGACTAAGGCTTTCAAGAACTACATTGAATAAATAACAATAATTAAATATATGATTCATTATATAAGAGCTTAGTTCTTAAGATCCCCACCAGAGTCGCCACTGTGAAAATCCGATATTTCAAACTCCGCGATTCTCGTTTTGGAATCTTTTTGGAAAAATGTGTTTTTAGAGTAGCAAGTCTATTTTGCAAGAAAACAAACAAAGATTGAATAAAAGATAATCTGAAAACGGATTGTCTTTTACATGCTGAAACCAGAGATAATTTGATAACTTCTTTCCTAGGGTTCAGGAACAACATTACAAATTGGGAAGGTGTCTGTGAACACCCCAATCCATGACTCTCGTGTAAGTATGATTTTTATGCAAAACAAGCTTTTGGCATTTTAGTCCTAAGTCATCATGCATATAGAAGACTGATAGGAAAGACTCCAATTTCGGATTCATCAAGAGTTTGATGCGACCAATATTGCCACTTCGCTTACTAAGACAGGGATCGACCGTTAAAAATTGACTTTTTTAGGTATTTTGGTGCGTTTTTAGAGTGCCAGCTTCAGCCCCCAACCGCATGGCTACCTTCCAGCTGTATGGTTGGTACCTAGCCGCACGGCCCAGCTGCACGGTATGCCAACTGTACGGCTACCCAATGCGGCTGGCCTCTTTTAGAGCATTTTTGGCAGAAATTTCTCTATAAATAAGACCCTTGGGGTCTCATTTGGGATCATCAACACTCAGTAGAGTTTTTAGAGAGGAGAAGCTCTGTCAAGATCATTAGAGAGAGTTTTTAGAGAAAGAAAATTCTAAAGAGAGAGTTTTTAGAGAGAGAAAGTTAAAGAGAGAAAATTCTAAAGAGAGAAAAAAGCAAACAAGCAGTTGTCGGTCTTCTTCAAGCGCTTCAGGTACGCATTTCTACAACACTCCTGAATTTCAATACTGAATTTTTTAATACTGTTTTAATACAGAAAGTTAGATAACTTGCAATAAAGTTCACTATTTTCTAAACAAGTCCATTCTAAGTTTTACAAGAAATTTAAAATATGTTTTGACACGTTTTCAAAACAAACAAAATTACAAAAACAGTTTCCAAACAAGTGGAACTACGAGACTCTGATTTCATTCTACGAATGAATACGTAAGTGCTCGCAAAGCTTGAGTCTGATTCCTAAAATACCGTTTTAAATCAAATTCACCCGAAAGGACTATTCTGAAAATAATTTAAACTACTTGCAAGATATCTAAGATAGGAATTAAATACATGATCCATTAAGAGACCAAAAGGGCGGATTGGGTGCCTAACACCTTCCCAATTCGTAACATAGTTCCCAAACCCTAGCAAAGTATATTTTAAACTCTGGTTTCAAACATATGAAAGATAGTTCGTTTTCAAATTGTCCTTCGTACGATCTTTTGTTTGTTTTCTTGTAAAACAAACTGGCGACTCTATAAAACACCTTTTCCTTCAAACGAAGAAAACTGAGAACGGGGACACCTCTCGGGTAGGGAACAAGGTCTAGATTCTCATAGTGCCAGGCACCTAATCCACCATTTTGATGTCTTAATGGATCATTTATTTAATTCATATTTTAGATATCTTGTAAGTAGTTTGAATGTTTCCAAAATAGTCCTCTTAAAACAGTGCTTTAGTTTTCTTATAAAATTTAGAAAGGACTTGTTTAGAAAACTTATGAACTTATTTGCAAATTATTTAATTTTCCACATCAAAACTTGTAATTAAATGAAAAATCTTGTAAATGCATACCTGAAGCGCTTGAAAAATAAAAGTCTTGCCTTCTTGTTGAAGAACTACTCATTCTTCAAGTTTCCTTCTAGTTTATCTCTAAAACTTGTTTTTTGCCTCTAAAATTATTTTTCTCTCTAAGATCTTTTAAAACTTCTCACTCAATCCTCTAAAATGATTTTCTCTCTCTAATACTAGTGAATTTTTTATGATCCCGAAATGAGACCACAATGGTCCTATTTATAGGCAGGGACCTATGGCACGCTCTCTAAATATCCCTAAAGTGGCCAAAAAAATTTATTGTGAATTTTAAATGTATGCATGCATAGGTATAGTTGAAAAATCTCTATAAGGGTCACAAATTATGGTGTTTACAGCTCTTCAATTAATAATCAATTGGGCAACACCTTCAAAGAAACCACAACTAAGAGCAAAGTTTGAAGCGTAAAAGGCTACAAGAGCTTTGGCTTGCTGGATCCAACGGGGCATTAATCATTTTGCTTAGAGCTGCCATAAAGCCACCAATTGAATCTCGGTCACTACACCCACACCCACTGCAGCCTTATCCGCAAAAAATGCATAAAATAGTTTGACACATAAGATAAAGAGTCTTTTCAAGACAAGCCATTGCAAAAGGCCTAACATTCCAAAAAAGTGTCTTAAATGCATGAAAAGTGTCCTAAAAGATAAATATAAAAGTATTACCATGAATAATTTCAATTATTCTTCAACTTTTTTTTTACTTCAAATTTAATTGGGATTGAACCTCTGATATTCATGACATGCTAAAATGTTAACTTATGTACTAAGGGCACATGTTCAACATACTAAAAAAAGAGTAATAATGTGTAAGAATTTGTTTCATATTTAATTTGTTTAATGAATATTAAAAATTTTCCTTGTGAGAACACGAGTTCTCGAGTTCCCAAAGGGGCGAGGATTCTATTGGTATTCTCTTTTCGGATAGAAAAAGGTTTGTTTTGACAATAGTTTTGAAAAGAATCAGAGTCACCAATTTGTTTTAGAAAACAAACAAAAGTTCGTGTAAAAGAGGACTATTTATGGATTAGATATCCTCTTAGACACAACGTATGCAAAACCAAACGATTCAAAGAGTTCGAGGATTAAGTTACAACTTGGGAAGGTGTTAAGCACCTAATTCGCCTTTTTGGTCTATTAAGTAGAATATGCACATGTTTATAATGAAAAACTTGCATGCTATTGCTATTACTTTACAACTTTATGTGCTTGCTTTTGGAAAACAGGGTTTTGGGGATGGGGTGAAAACAATGTGTTTGTTATTTTTCCCAAGATGTTGGAAATTCGTGTTGTGATTTGAAGATGCTGATATTAGTAGTGATAGATGTTATGAGACAAGTGATTTTGTAAAGCTTTGGGCTTTTCGGAAACTAGTTCAATGTGGAATCTTATATTCGAAGTGGTATGAGGTGAATTGACGATCGTACACCTTATGAAGATATTTTGAAAATAGTTTTAGGAAGATATTTTGAAAACGGTTTTAACAAGAGTATCAATTTAGAATAGGGCTAAGGTTTTTTTTCACCTTTAGTTTTGAAAACAGTTTTAGGAAGATATTTTGAAAAGCTATCAAGTGATAATAATTTTGTATGCAAGTATCCAAATTATAAATAAATGGAGACGGAGATGGAAATAAAAGGGAGAGGAATAAAATTATACCTAGACTCTTTAACAGGAGGAGAATACTGGTTTTCTCGTGTGTACCACAAATTCCAATGATTGTGGATCAAATACCCACGGGGAGGGGTTTACTTATATTAGTGCAGCCCCTTGGAGGCCAAGAAAATAGCTGGCAACAGGAGCTTGACTTGAGACAAGCTCTGGCTGCCACGTGTTTGATTCTGGTTGCTCGATGTGTCTAGGGCTTGCTGCAAGGCTTCCGATGTGCTGAAAGGTGCCTTTTCGCATCCATAATGCTTCTTGTTTGACCCTAACATGACCCGACGTGAGTGCAAGATGCCGGAACATTTCCAAAAACATCAATTCTTACAAGAGTTGCAAAATGGGGTGTTAATAAGTTTCTAATATGTACCCTTAGGGTACACAATAACTTGACCATAATTTTTTATGCTATAATTTTTTCACTATACGTATTTTTATATATACATGTGGGGAAGCTAAAAGGTTTCACTTTTTACGGGTAAAAGAATGATAATGTTAGATATATATCTATATATATATAAGGAAGACAAGGTCATATGTGAAACAAATGCTTACCTTCTTACACATAACATACTTTTGTACTTTGTTATTTTCTATATATATATATATATATATATACATTTATATATTTGCATTTACAATTCAATAACTTATAAAAATTTAACTTTGAAAATAGAACAAGCTCGTGTTGATGAACAACTCATCCTTGCAGACCATATATCAAGCATTTGAAATAGGTTCTGCCCCTCTCTCTCTCTCTAAGGTTTTGCCACCCTAGGAACACATGGCTATTTTGAAGACATTGATTCTTAGGCTACGTTTGATAGTAACATGAAAAAAAAAAAAAAAAAACTAATTTAGGTGAGAAGATGGAAAATAAGTTGAGGGATGTGGTGAGATTAATTCTTGCTTTTTGCTTTTTTCCATGACAAAGTTTTCTTTGGGTGATGGTGGAGAAAAATTTTCCACAAAATATTAAAGGATGATGGATGATATATATTCACAAAAATGAGTATGAGATGGAGAGTATCTCACCATATGCCTCAACTTATTTTCCATTTTCTCACCAAAATTAGTTGTTTTTATTTTCATTTTTCATTTTTCATGTTGCTATCAAACGGAGCCTTAGTGTTGATTAATTAATTTGAACATATTATGCTCCCGATTCTCTCATATGCCAAATAGTTATTACACTAATATGAACTTGGATTCGGGATGGGCTAGCCTTGGTTGGACTCTTTCCCTGAATATACATATACATCGACCGAGGCAATGTGGCTAAATGTTCTTAAATTTTCAATTTTTTTTCTCATATTTTTAGTAATCAAAATATTTACGGAGTAAAGTGTAAATTAATAAAAAGTGTAGGATTTAATATTGCATTTAAAACAAATTAAAATTTAATACATAACACTCATGTGAGCAAGTGGATTAGTGTAGGTCGTTGAAAAAAGAAAAAAACCCTCAGTTTCTTCTCTTGAATTCGGGCTCTCATTTAGTTTGCTATTGCTCTCTAAATTTAATCAACTGTACTCGCTAAATTATGCCATTTCGCTACTTTCTTTGAATATCTTATTTTCTTAACTTTTAATAAACCCTACAGTATATTTCTGATAAACGCATAATATTGTCATGTTTAAGCTCCTTTCCAGAGTCGCTTGACGCGTTTGTTAATTTAATTCTACCTAATTATTCGCTTATCTCGAGATTAGTGCCTTAGTGAGTTTTGTATCTAACATGGCCCAAGTTGGTTTGTATGTTTTAGTATTCTAATGTTTATAGGATTGGGATTCAATGTCATTGCATGAAGTGATCAAGAGCAAGTCTAGATAGCTTGCAAAAGTGCTGAGTGAAAAGTTCTAGGCCCATGATCGATCATGGGCAAAGCCATGATCGATCATGGCTTCCAAAATTTCTAGTAGAACACTCCCATGATCGATCATGGCCTGGCGAGTACACCAACTACCTGCTCCTTTCAGCCTGTTTCGAGGGATTATTGTCTCTAGATATTTTCCCTTGTTTATTTTATTATTTCTTAGTTATTTTGTGGCTAGTTTTAGGCCAATGAAGGGGGTGGAGAGGGATGATCTAAGTTTTGTACAAGTTCTAGAGAGAAGGGGGAGCTAAAGTCTTGTAATTTCTTCTTTCTTCTTGTAAGTTTACTTTGATTTTAATAAATGAATACTTCTTCTATAATTCTTGCTTTGAGTATTATGCAGTAGTCTTTTACTAAGGTTACGAAGGTAAATTGCGATATAATTTTTGATGATTAATGGCTCAATCCATGTTTAAAGTTTGATAAATATTTGTGAATCCTTTTCTTCATCATATCTTCCATTATTTCAAGCTTTCTAGATATTTTCATATTAAGTTAAGACTTTATATGCATTGTATATTTAGTTCTTGGTTGTTAATGAACATACAACATATTTCTGTGGTTCTAGAAAGCTTGTAGTTTCCTTCCCCCATCCATGGAGCTTTTTCCTCTTCGTAGAAATTATGAATAGTTCTTAAAACTCCATAGATGGATTATAAATTTGTTTAGCTTATCTTTGATTCATTTATTGATATATTGAGTGCTTCTTACACTATATGTGATACTTAGACTCTTTATTTTCTACCCTAAGTGATAAATGATGAGTTGATGAATTTATCTCATAAACTTCATTCCGTTTCATTGTTAGGATTCACTTTCTAATTTTCATTCTTTAAATCATGAGATTTCATACACTTGCTTTATGTTAAATCTTTTTACAATGAGTTTGTCATATCTATCTCGGATTAGTTTCATCGGGAATGGGTTGCCTTGCTTCCACCCGTAGCTAAGAGGTAGGAATGATAACCTCGTCTTTAGTGGAATGTCGTTTGTCTCTTCTTGATATAGCTTCAATCCATGAATGAGTCGCCTAGCGTCGCACCCTTTGCTATTGAGAGATACACGAACATTTTCCATATCTCGAGAAACCTTGTGTTGAAGTCTTTGTATGAGCTAGTGATCACCGTTTCTTAAATCGCAACTAGCTTCCCAACACCTTAGTGCTTTCTAATTAATTCTCACAACCGATTTACATTTACGTCATTTCACAACAAATCCAACTTACAAAACCAGAAAACCGTAAAATTTGTAATCCATTCCATTCCTTTGCGACTATCCCTGTGGTTTGACACTTGGACTTCCGAGATTATAGTACAACTTGACGTACTTGCACTTAGGCTAACACAACGCGATATTTCTTCGGCGTCAAGTTTTTGGCGCCGTTGCCGGGGATTAGGCAAAAGGCGGATTCCGGGTCTTGAATAAAACCATTCTTTGTAAGTATCTCTCCATTTAATTAATTTAGTTTTCTCTCTTATTCTTGTTTTATTTTGTAGAGTTTTTGAGGAGCTATTCTGATAGTTTTCCAAGGGCAATTGTTCATGCATATTCGAATTAGCCCTCCCCCATCACCAAGAATGGCAAATCAAGGTAGAGCGGCGGACCGCGAAAGTGATAACGAAGGGGGAAGGTGCCAACAATGTTCCTCCGGTTCGCACCATGAGGGATTATCTTTAACCACCTCGGACGACGTCCAACTCATGCATTGTTCTTCCCGCCGGTCAAGCGGAAACATTTTACTTCAAGCCAGGTATGCTTCAACATATCCCTTCCTTCCATGGTATGGAATCTGAAAACCCATATTTACATTTGAAAGACTTTGAAGAGGTATGCTCCACGTTTCGTGAGGCAAACACTAATGAGGATGTTATGTGGTTACAACTATTCCCTTTTTCATTAAAAGATAAAGGAAAAATTTGGTTGAATGCTCAAAGACCGCAATCTATTCGGTCTTGGCAAGCACTTCAATCAGAGTTTTTAAAAAAATTATTTCCCGTCCATCGGACCAATGCTTTGAGAAGGGCAATATCAAATTTTTCGCCAAAAGAAAATGAAAGTTTTTATAAGTGTTGGGAAAGAAACAAGGAACTTTTAAATGCATGCCCTCACCATGGTCACGAAACATGGAGCCTCGTAAGTTACTTCTATGAATCCCTCACCCCTGATATGAGAACTTTTTTCGAGACCACGTGTAATGGTCAATTCTTGAGCAAGAATCCCGATGAGGCTTTGCTATATTTTGATGAACTAGAGGAAGGTGCCCAAAATTGGAACACCTATACCGAAGGACCTAGAGCCAAGCCTCAATGAAAGAGTGGGTTGTACCAATTATCCAACGAGGATGACATGGGTGCGAGATTGTTCCAATTGTCTAAGAAAGTAGAGGCAATGGAGGCAAGTAAGCTTAGAGAGATTAATGTAGTATCCTCGAATCAGTTATGTGTCATTTGTGAAAACTCGGGACACACTACCGACGATTGCTCTACTATTCCCGTTTTCCGGGAAGTCCTCAAAAATCCTGCTCAAGTCAATGCCTTGAATCAATACAACCAAAACCGAAACCAAAACGACCCGTATTCTCAAAGGTACAACGAGGGATGAAAGAATCATCCCAATTTCAGTTGGGGAGGAAATCAAAGCCAGAACCACAACCAATATCATCAAAACCAAAGGCAACAACAACCTCAAAACTCTTTTGCTCCACCTCAGAATCAAAATCCCAACCAAAACTTAGAAGCATTGTTGAGATCATTTATGGACAAAACGGATCGTGATGTGGGTGAATTAAAAACTCAAATGTCTAAACTCACCACTACCCTAGCTACTCAAGAGAAGGGAAAATTCCCATCTCAACCTTTAGTTAATCCTAGAGGCCAAGTTCAAGTCGTAGAGGGAGGAGAGTCTAGCACCAAGTTAAAAGAACTCAAATCTATCACGATCCTAAAGAGTGGGAAGGAGGTTGACAAAACTATTGTTTCTAAAACCCCCAAGGTAGCGGACATAGTTGAGTCCACGAGTGTTGAGAAGGTTGTGAGTGAAGAGAAGAAGAGAGAGGAAGATAAACAAGGAAAGGATGATCTCGAAAAAATAAAAAACGAGATCAAAGTCCCATTTTCGGATAGATTGGACCAACCATCCAAATCTAATACCGAGATTTTGGATGTCTTTAGGCAAGTGAAAATCAACATTCCACTGCTTGATGCGGTCAAGAAAATACCTTCGTATGCTAAGTTCCTCAAGGACTTATGTACTACCAAACGAAGGTTGAATGTCAAGAAAAAGGCCTTTATGGCGGAGCAAGTGAGCTCCATCATGCAAGGCACGAGACCCCCAAGTTCAAAGACCCCGATTGTCCCACAATTTCCTGTATCATAGGAAATTGTAGGATAAAAAATGCTTTGTTAGATTTGGGAGCAAGCTTGAATGTGCTCCCATATTTGGTTTATCAACAATTGGGGTTGGGCAAGTTGAAACCAACGAGGGTTACAATCCAATTAGTGGACCGATCCGTTAAGATCCCAAGAGGGATAATCGAGGATGTGCTTGTCCAAATCGACAAGTTTTATTTTTCGGTTGATTTTATCATCCTTGACATGCAAACCGTATCGAATCCCACTAATGAGATTCCGGTAATCCTCGGACGACCATTTCTTGCCACTTCTAATGCCATAATAAATTGCAAGAATAGAATAGTGAAATTAGCTTTTGGAAACATGACTCTGAAGCTAAACGTATTCTCTTTGAGTAATAAAAGAGATGACGGTGATAAAGAGGAGAGTGAACACGTGAACATGATAGAGTCATGTATCCAAGACCACTTTGTAGCAAATTTTGAATCGAAGTCAACGAAAGGTTATTTAACCACTTTTGATGAACCCGAGGATTGTATGCAAGTGGTTTCTTTGTCTGACAAACAGGTTGACATCCCGGGAAGAGAGGAAAACACACAAACTTCCAACAAAAATCTTGAAGGGCAAATGGAACTCAAGCCATTACCTAGCAACTTGAAGTATACCTTTTTGGGAGCTTCAGACACTTACCCCATCATTATCTCGTCCGATCTTTTGGAAGACCAAGAGGTAAGGTTAGTTCATTTGCTTGGTAAATACAAAAAAGCTTTTGGTTGGACTCTTGCCGACCTCCAAGGAATAAGCCCATTAATTTGTACACATAAGATTCACTTGGAGGATGAGGCAAAAACATCAAGGCAACTTCAACGCCGGTTGAATCCTAACATGCAAGAAGTTGTTAGGAACGAGGTGTTGAAATTGTTAGATGCAAAGATCATCTATCCAATTTCGGATAGTAAATGGGTTAGTCCAACTCAAGTCGTACCGAAAAAATTGGGTCTTACGGTAATCAAGAACAAATCAAATGAGTTGATTCCACAAAGAGTCACCACTGGCCACTTTACAACGGTGTATGCTAAGTATTTTTAGCGATATGGTGGAAAAAACTTTGAAAGTTTTTATGGATGACTTTACCGTCTATGGTAAGTCATTCAACAATTGCTTGACTAACCTGAAACAGGTTTTGGAAAGATGCGTAGAAAAACAGTTGGTGTTGAATTGGGAAAAGTGCCACTTCATGGTTACCAAGGGTATCGTACTGGGGCACATCATTTCGTCTGAAGGAATTGAAGTCGACAAAGCAAAGATCGAATTAATTGCCAAACTTCCTACACCCAAGAACGCCAAAGATGTCCGATCATTTTTGAGACATGCCGGCTTCTATCGGAGGTTTATCAAGAACTTCAGTTCAATTTCCAAGCCGATGTGCAACCTACTCCTTAAGGATGCACCATTTGAATGGGATGCAAAGTGTGAAGAAGCCTTTATCTCTCTGAAGCATATGCTCACTATAGCGCCGATTATGCAGACACCGGACTGGAGCTTGCCTTTCGAGCTTATATACGACGCGAGCAATTATGCAGTTGGAGCGGTTCTTGGTCAACGGAAAGACAAAAAACCGGGTGTAATATATTATGCAAGCAGGACTTTGAATGATGCACAAATGAATTACACCACGATAGAGAAAGAGCTTCTGGCAATTGTATTCGCCTTGGACAAATTGCGATCCTATTTGATAGGATCCCCCATTGTTATTTTCACGAATCACGTAGCGTTAAAGTACTTGTTCACGAAGAACGATGCCAAGCCACGGCTTCTTAGGTGGATACTTCTGTTGCAAGAGTTCCATTTAAGCATCAAGGATAAAAAGGGAGTCGAGAACATGGTGGCCGATCATCTGTCTTGACTCACTTTTACGAACAACATTAAAGAAAGCCCGATCCAAGATTCGTTTCCAGACGAGCAATTGTTAGCAATCTCGACACTCCTATGGTATGCATACATTGTAAATTATCTTGTAACCGACAAGATACCAAAGTCATGGGGCGCACAAGACAGAAAAAGATTCTTGAGCGAAGTGAATCGATTCTACTGGGATGAATCGTACCTGTTTAAATATTTTGCGGATCAAATTATCTGACGGTGCATTCTAGATGAAGAAGTGGAGAGGGTTATGTCCTCCTGCCATTCTGAAGCATGCGGAGAACACTTCTTGGCAAAGAAGACTACCGCAAAGATTTTACAAAGCGGACTGTACTTGCTGTCGCTATTTAAGGACGCGCAACGCTTTTGCAAGGCATGTCAAATATGCCAAATGCTTGGAGGGATCTCCAAGAGGAATATGATGCCACTCAACCCAATTTTAACCGTTGAAATCTTTGATTGCTGGGGCATCGACTTTATGGGACCATTCCCATCCTCCTACGGTAACCTTTACATTCTAGTTGACGTAGACTATGTTTCAAAATGGGCGGAGGCCTAAGCGTGCCAGAAAAATGATCACAAAGTGGTGATTCGATTTCTGAAAGAACATATTCTTGCACGTTTTGGTACCCCCAAGGCGATAATAAGCGATGGTGGTACTCACTTTTGTAATAAACCATTTCAATCATTAATGCAAAAGTATGGTGTAAACCACAAAGTATCGCTCGCTTATCACCCTCAAACTAATGGTCAGGCCGAGTTGGCAAATAGGGAGATTAAACAAATTCTAGAGAAAACGATAAACCCGAACCGCAAGAATTGGTCGTTAAGACTGATTGATGCACTATGGGCTTACTGTACTGCGTATAAAACAACTCTAAATATGTCTCCCTATCGTATTGTGTACGGAAAACCATGTCATTTGCCAGTAGAGTTGGAACACAAATCATATTGGGCAACTAAGATGGTTAACTGTGATTTCGAAAAAGCTGGGCTTGACTGAAAGTTGCAAATTGATGAAATTGAGAAATTGAGAAAGGATGCTTATGATAATGCAAAGATAAGCAATGAACATGCCAAAATTTTTCATGATAAATCCATATTGAGAAAAGAATTCAAACTTGGGCACAAAGTTCTTGTTTATGACACTCGTCTGCATCTCTTCCCGGGAAAGCTGAAGTCTCGTTGGACCAACCCATACATTGTCCGACATGTATTCCCTTTTGGGACTGTAAAAATTGAAGATCCCAAAATCGGCCGGCTTCATGTTTAAAGTGAACGGACAACGCCTTAAGCCGTTTTTGGAATTCTCACCTCGAGAGGAGTTCACCCCTCTCGAAGACCCGACTTATGCCTAACAAGCATAGGTCGATTTTGTAAATAATGTTTTTGTTAGTATTTTTGTTGACTTTCAGGAAGTTGTATCGGAGGTTAGGGCGTAATTGGACATGAATGGACCAAGTTGGGGGGAAAGATCAGTGGTTTCAAGCAAAGAAATTTCATGGGAGAAAGTTTTGTAAAGCCATGATCGATCATGGGCATAACCATGATCGATCATAGGAGCAAAACTGGGTGGCAGAGCACTTTTGCAAAACGCTCTGCTTTGAGAAGATAATGACTTTTCTTGTAAGCCTTCTTGTGTTGAGAACAATCACAGCCTTCTTTGTTCTTACACTTGATCTTCCAGTGGTCTTTATTACATGCAGATTTAAGCATCTTGTTGGTTTTTTCCATATCATCCATGAGCTGCTTGTGATTACAAATTCTTTCAACAGAATCAAGGAGGTGCTCATAAATACGGCCAACAGAGAGATCTTTGAGCTCAATATTCTGCATCTTCAGAGTTTTCTGTGCTTCAGTAACTAAAGCATCTGGGAAAGACTGGAAGAAAACTTGCTTTAGATTTAAATCATCTAGACCGCCAATAGTATAGAACCTTTTCGACATTCTATCATAATGACGTTCTAAGTCTTTTTCTTGCAGGGAGCAACACTTCATTCCCATGAATTCAGTACGAGCTATTTCAGAAAATTTGGAGATGGATCCTAGAAAAACATCAATATTTGTTATTTGCTGAAATTGAAGCTGTCTGTATTCACCGAGGGCATCATACCAATCATGTATCCGGCCAACAACCCGAGCTAAAAATCTTTTAATCACTGAGCGAAGATCATATAGCTCATTGTCAGCAACCATCCATGCTTTGAACTGGAAAAATCGTTCACGCCACTGATTTGGCTTGATATCATCAAGAGTAAATCGAACATGATTATCATGAGCATGGTTTGTTTAAGGGGCTGGTTGGTTTAGAGGAACATTTATCGGTTCAGGGGGATCTTCAACCATAGGTTCTGGAGTTGTATCTGCTGGTTGTGCTGGCTGGGTTGAGTAGAGCTGATCAAAAGCTTGAAATAAGTCATTTGAATCAGTTTTTACTGGTTCACGATTTGTGAGGGCTAGAGCTTTGAGAAAAGATCCTATCTGATTGACAGAATGATCTTCAAAAGCATCCATGGTAAACATATCCAAAGGTTTAGTGGAGGCACCTTGGATAATATCATGAGGATCAGCTGGAGGGGTATAAGCTGAGGGAGTTATGTTGGGATTGGTATGGGCGGATATTTGCTGAGGCTGAGACGGAGGGGGAACATTTTGTAAAGGAGTATGAAATGGATCCAGTCCTCTGACTTGTCTGGCTGTAGGAGGAGGTGTAACAGCTCTGAGAGGTTTTTCCTTAGACCAGTCAATTTGATCAGGGTGTTTGGCTTTATATGGGTAGTTTGATTTGGGGGGAACGAACTTGGGTTTTGGTTTTGGATGAGAGGTTGACCAAGGAGGTAACCTTCTTTTGGGTGGTTCATCCCAAAGGTTAATGGATTGGGGCTGAGCTTTTCCGGAGAGGGAATATTCAGCAGGGTTATATAAAGGTTTTGCAGGTTTTTCTGGAGGGTAAAACACCGAATAATTTGAAAAATCCGATGTGGGATGTACTGTTTGGGGAGAAAGGGTAGAATATGGCGGGGTGTATTGAGCAGCTTGTTGCTTCATAGCTTCACTTCTTTCAAGAGATTCAAGTTGAACTTGGAGAGCTCTTTTTTCTGTTTCTTTATCTCGAAAGAATTGTGCTGTGCTGGCGAAATCTCGGATAGTAATGGAGACAGAACGCATCTGATCATTGAGAACCTTAATTCTCATTTTAATGTCTGCAATAGCTTCTTCCATAGTGGAAATAGAAGAAACACGCGAACTGATCTGTCTGGTCTGTTGAGCTATATGAGTAAGAAGTTTATTCTGTGCCACGGCATTTTCTGCTTGCCAATTTAAAGCTGCTTCAGCTGCTGAAAGTTTCTTGATTTGTCTATCAGATCCAATGGAAGTGGGGTTTTGAATTTTCCATTTGTGGGTGGTCTGAGTGGAGAGGTTATCAAAATCTTCCTGTGGTGGAAAATAGTGATCTGGTGTTTCTTGAGACATAAGGTAACAAGAAATTGGCTGAGGTTGAGGGATAATGGCTGGTTGAACCTGTGATGAGGGCTGTAAGTATGGTCTGATAGCCCATGATCGATCATGGTCTATTTTAAAACAGAGCAGCCGTATTTTTAACCCCCAAATTGTGCACCCTTCCCCTTCTAAACCCCCATTTCTCTCCATCTCCCTTCTCCAAACCTTCTCCCATTATCAAATCAAACCCTCTCCTTCCCTTTCCACTTCCATATTCATCCAATTTCACCCCTAATTACCAAACCCATCTAAGAATCAACCACTTCCCCTCCCCTTCTAAACCCCTATTTCGAGCCCAAGCCCTCAAATTTTAAAATTTCTCTCTACTTCTCCCTTCATACTCTTTTCCTTCCACATCAATGGCCACTATTGCTCTAGTCAACAAGACAGAAGAGCTTCAAGCCGTAGGGGTGGGTATCGCGAGTTCCGTAGCCGTCAAGAGTATGATTAGTGGAACTACGCTTTCAGGAACCGGGCTGTGATGATCGAAAGGCCTGTGATTATTGGTGCTTTAGATGATTCCCACAATGGGAACCTTCGAGAGACACGAGGGGTGGGTGCAATACTTACGACAAACAAGTAACCAATGCAATCTTACTTTATGTCGTGAATTTGTTGCAAGCTTGGTGCGTGTGCCCAATGCTGCCTATTCTTATGTTGCCCACGTGCGTGGGAGAACTATGCCCTTTAACCTCGAGGTCATTAGTAGATTCACGGGAATTCTGGCAATGCCGGATGCTAGCTATGGCCTCCCTCATTCAGCCCGAATTGTATACCCCACAGATGACGAGTTGGCCACATTTTTAGCCGGCCGTCCAATAACTTGGATTGGCTTGCAATTTGATAAGAACAATTTGGCAGAGCATTTTAGGACCATGTGGCTCGTTGTAGCCAATGCGATAGACCCCACCTCGCACATTCAACACTTGTATCCCTATCATGCTTACGTTCTGTATGTCATTGCGCGCAATAGGCCATGTTGTTTGGTTCGCTACATTATGCGTAAAATCATAAAAGTCTATGATATGGTGGTCCATAATGAAAGGATAAAATTCGGTGTTCTTCTAACCCGCATTTATTTGGAAGCGGGTGTCCAAGAAAGGGACACCAATGTCAAAAAAATTCAGCGCGCCCCGATAAACAGGTCCACCCAAGCTAGGGCCGCTGGCCAACTTAGAAACCGGCCAAGTTCTTCAGCCTCGCCTCCGCCATACGAGTCAGAAGAAGAAGCACCAGAAGAAGCTGGACTCGACGCTCCGAGTCCTTTGAGGAGAAGAAGAAGAAGAGCAAGCTCGGGTCCTGTGGATGATAGTAGGGAGTTCATGAAAGAGCAATTTGAGCAAATGAATGCTATGATACACGCTGGGTTTGATGCTCTCAATGCTAGGGTTGACGAGATGTTGGTCCGCCAAGATCATTTAGAGGCGGAGATTGCCTCTAAAGTGGAAGTTCATATGGCGGCTCAACAGGAGTTCATACGCCGACAATTCGAGGCATTCTATAGTCGATTTCCCCCACCCCCACCTCCCGATATGTGATAATGTTGCATAACCTGGAAACTCTTTAATTAATTATATTTATGCTTAGTTTTATTTTATTTTCTTTTGGGTTTTATTAGATTTCAAACTTGATGTTAACTTTAGAACTTGGTTTTAATGGTTGAATGTTATGGTTTTTGCTTTTAGATTCTAATTTTAACTCGTTTATTGTTTAGTGTTTATCTCTTATTTTTTTGTCTCATGGGAAGCAAAGCCATAGTAGCCTGTCCGTGCATTTTCTTGTTCTCTTTCCATTGAGGGCAATGTTTCTTTCAAGTTGAGGGGGGTATGCTATTTTGTGTTATTTTGTTTTTGGCTTTCTTTTGTTTATTTTCATGAGTTGAAGAAAAGTGTTTTCATTTTTTTTGTGAAGTTTGAAAATTGATGAATGATTCTTTTTGTTTAATGAAGACTATTGTTTCATTAGCTTTTGGCGCGAATCCGTTGATTCAGATAGGAATTTGAATGATGATCTAAATTGCCTTGCTCCATTTAGTCTCATATCCTGATATATTTTCTTGTTCCGTATGCTAGATTGCTTTGGTTGTTTCCAATTTGGTAATAACACTTAGATTTATTTTCATTGAGAGAAGATGAATTTTGGTCCAAAAATGATGGAAGCTCTTTCGAAAAGATCCTCCAATGAGAGGACAAATGAATAGCACTTTGATAACTTGGATGACTCTTATCCTAATATTGACTTAAAGCTTCACTTGACTAAATCTTAAGTCTCTTTGTCTAATATTAGGGAGGGGTATAGGTTACCATATGGGAAAGGGTGAATAGCTTCCTTCAAGGTCCAATGAATGAGCAGTATAATGAGAAAATTTGATAAGTGAGACCGCTACCCCCCCCCCCCATAGAGATGAAAACCGCCCTGATCTAATTTAGCGAAATTTCCAAGTAAAAGATAAAGAAAGTGCTTAGAATCGTCAAATCTCGGAGCTTTTGTTTTTGAAAAAGTTCTCCCTTCCTCCTTGAATGATTATGACTCTTTGTGTTTATATTGAATTATTTGAATTAAATTCTACATTGGAGAATATGGGATTGTGTTCTAAAGGAGATGGGTGAATTAGATGATCATTCAAAAGTCTGTCATTCTGGAAAATCGATAGTAATGCCTCTTGCTTTGCATAGTGAAACTTGAATATTCATTCTTATCATTCATCATGATCAAACTTCTAATGTTTGTAGGTATCATTTCTGAAAACCTTCACGAGATGCAACTCGTCTTCTTTGGGAACTTAGAAGTTAACAATTTTTTTTTGAATAGTATATTTTTCTTTTTTTGTAATTATATATATGTTTGTCTTGCTAAGGGACTAGCAAGAGATAAGTTTAGGGGAGTTGATAAACGCATAATATTGTCATGTTTAAGCTCCTTTCCGGAGTCGCTTGACGCGTTTGTTACTTTAATTCTACCTAATTATCCGCTTATCTCAAGATTAGTGCCTTAGTGAGTTTTGTATCTAACATGGCCCAAGTTGGTGTGTATGTTGTAGTATTCTAATGTTTGTAGGATTGGGATTCAATGGCATTGCATGAAGTGATCAAGAGCAAGTCTAGATAGCTTGCAAAAGTACTGAGTCAAAAGTTCCAGGCCCATGATCGATCATGGGCAAAGCCATGATCGATCATGGCTTCCAAAATTTCTTGCAGAACACTCCCATGATCGATCATGGGCATAACCATGATCGATCATGGCCTGGCGAGTACACCAACTACCTGCTCCTTTCAGCCTGTTTTGAGGGATTATTGTCTCTAGATATTTTTCCTTGTTTATTTTATTATTTCTTAGTTATTTTGTGGCTAGTTTTAGGCTAATGAAGGGGGTAGAGAGGGATGATCTAAGTTATGTACAAGTTCTAGAGAGAATGGAGAGCTAAAGTCTTGTAATTTCTTCTTTCTTCTTGTAAGTTTACTTTGATTTTAAGAAATGAATACTTCTTCTATAATTCTTGCTTTGAGTATTTTGCAGTAGTCTTTTACTAAGGTTACGGAGGTAAATTGCGCTATAATTTTCGGTGATTAATGGCTCAATCCATGTTTAATGTTTGATAAATATTTGTGAATCCTTTTTTTCATCATATCTTCTATTATTTCAAGCTTTCTAGGTATTTTCATATTAAGTTAAGACTTTATATGCATTGTATATTTAGTTCTTGGTTGTTAATGAACATACAACATATTTCTGTGGTTCTAGAAAGCTTGTAGTCTCCTTCCCCCATCCATGGAGCTTTTTCCTCTTTGTAGAAATTATGAATAGTTCTTAAAACTCCATAGATGGATTATAAATTTGTTTAGCTTATCTTTGATTCATTTATTGATATATTAAGTGCTTCTTACACTATATGTGATACTTAGACTCTTTATTTTCTACCCTAAGTGATAAATGATGAGTTGATGAATTTATCTCATAAACTTCATTCCGTTTCATTGTTAGGATTCACTTTCTAATTTTCATTCTTTAAATCATGAGATTTCATACACTTGCTTTATGTTAAATCTTTTTACAATGAGTTTGTCATATCTATCTCGGATTAGTTTCATCGGGAATGGGTTGCCTTGCTTCACACCCGTAGCTAAGAGGTAGGAATGATAACCTCGTCTTTAGTGGAATGTCGTTTGTCTCTTCTTGATATAGCTTCAATCCATGAATGAGTCGCCTAGCGTCGCACCCTTTGCTATTGAGAGATACACGAACATTTTCCATATCTCGAGAAACCTTGTGTTGAAGTCTTTGTATGAGCTAATGATCACCGTTTCTTAAATCGCAGCTAGCTTCCCAACACCTTAGTGCTTTCTTATTAATTCTCACAACCGATTTACATTTACGTCGTTTCACAACAAATCCAACTTACAAAACCAAAAAACCGTAAAATCTGTAATCCATTCCATTCCTTTTCGACTATCCCTGTGATTCGACACTTGGACTTTCGAGACTATAGTACAACTTGACGTACTTGCACTTGCGCTAACACAACGCGATATTTCTTCGGCGTCAATTTCTCACAATTTCATCTTTTCTTTTTTTTTTGTTTTTTAAGTAATCTAGTTTTATTTTTCACAGATAAATGTATTTTCTCTTGCAATTCTTTTTCATGGGTTGAACGACAAATGAAAGAATAATTCATAGATCAATGATTATATAGTTGTTTATTTAGAATATATATATATATATATATAAACCCGTATTAAATAGCATAAATAATGAGACCATCAAATGAGACTATCAGCAAATATTATTAGAAAATAAAATATTGTGGGAATAATTACAAAGGCGCTCACACGGGTTTGGGAGATCCTTGGTTCGGGTCACACTTGGAGTCAGGGGCTTTTGTTATTGTAGTCCATATTTTTCTTTATTGGAAAACATATATTACACTTCAACATGCACACAAAATGATTATTATTTTGGCATAGGTAATAATATGTGTTTTAAGTGGGCTAACCATTTTTGCATTGCAGATGTTGATTCTTGTTGGAAACACTTATTGTAGGGAGAATTAATTTTCCAAGCAAAAGATTAGGCTTATTCTAATATGTGTGTAAGGATACCTCATGGTAAAAAGAAAAAAAAATACATGATTACTGGCGTAGTTAGAAAAAATTTTATTTGGAAACATAAGCATCGATAATTAAAGGAGAAATTTTATGAAATTCACCATAACAATCGTCGACTAATTAAGAAGACGCTAGGACAATTTCTGTGAGTATTGTCACCGAGCAATAGTTATTCTTATATTTAATATTAACTAACATTCACACATTTACTTTAAAAATTACTTAAATATAATCTCCCTTCTAGTTAATGAAGAACTTCCATTAATTATGCTTTCTGACTTTAAAATCGCATTTTACAGAACTTGTCTTTCATAACTCGTGGAGCATTAGCATGCATATTTTTGATGTATTAACTAACTTCTTTCCCCTATTATTTTTGATGTATTCATTAAAAAAATTATATTATTTTATTGCCACTACTTATGACATGGCCTGGCCACCCCCATACAAATAGTTATATTATATTATATATATATATATACAAATAGCGAGAAATAAGAACATAGCGGAAATTTGATGGAGAAATCATAACAGGTTACACAAATAGGGGTTACCCTCCTAAATCAAACTGTCATTTGAAAGAATTTTTTGAAACTACCCCTAATAAGACTTTTAGCCGCCATCACCACCATCGTCGAAATCTTCTCTAAACACTTGCTTTTGCTTTGGTTCCACCGTACCGTAGCTCCATAACCATCTTGTCACCATCAAGCTCTTTTTTCAAGACTTGCCTTCACTATAGAGTCGCAATAACTACATCACATAGTATTGCACTTAATCAATTGTGCAAGAGAGATGCGTTTCTTTTTTCACTAAAAAAGAGATATTCTTTTTAAGTTTGTGATATATATGTAGTGTGACGCCACAAATCCCGTTAAGAGGATTTACCCTCCGGGACCTGGTTAATCACGGAGCCGTACTCGACGGCGACCAAAAATAAAATGAACATAGAACAATAAGTAGTGATTATATCCATGAAACTGAAATTCACACCACAACCATATTATATAAAGTATATGTTACATGGCCTCTAATTAGGTCCCAAAACATAAGTCCACACTCCTTAATTTACATATCGGTCATAGAGGAAATATACATATTACATATCACATCGCTAGTGTAAACAAAATTTTAAGATCAATGGTCCTTCCATTCGAAGGACCCTCAATTAACTATGAAGTAGGAAATGAGGCAGTCTAAAAAGCGTCATCCTTCCTCTTCCCCTTTCCCGACGAACCTGTAGAAGTACCTATATAGAAAATAGTAAAAGTGAGTCAAACTTACTCAGTGGGAAACATATAATAAATTAAATTTAGAAAAAGTAGTAAGGCCTTCTTTACCCGTTATATATATACACATATATGTAAGTAGCTTATATCAACAACCTTGTAATACAACTGATACGGGCTTCACCCCAGAACTCACGAATCACAAGTCTCAACGATAACCGCGTCTATCCAAGCGTACAACCAGGTCTGCATTTCGTGGCCTTTCAACCACGCGGCAGCAGGGCCTCCCGTTATTTTCCGTGCACGGTTTCGGGTCTTGCACCCAGGGGCTCTCTGTCCCAACTTAAAGTCTCAATCGTTAGAGACGAACCTGGGACCTATCATGGACTAGCGCTATCAATAAGCCTTTAGGCAAACCAATCATCCCACATAAAATTCGTAATGTATTCAACATGAGATTTGTAGTATAAACCATCTTAGTAAGTAGAACAACTCGTTTAATAAGTATTTTATGAAGAAATCCAACCACTTGGACCATTATCAGTTTATATAAATATGCGTAGCAAGAATCATCTGTATACAATCTTGTCCAAGTTGGGTTTTAGTGAAAGGCAAGTATTTGATAAGAATTCATAGTTGAATCATGCTATTTAATCAATATATAGGCTACTAGAATCATTAATTTAAACACTACATCGTAATCTCATCATACACCCAAAACATGTGTAGATAACTTAGGGTTTTTGAACAAATAGGTGGTATAGTGAGAATCAAATCATAACAAGTTAGAAAAATAATTTTGATACTAGATTCCCACCTCTATGAAGCTCTAATTCCGAAAATGATGGTGTGGCGGTGTCTTCTCCCCAAGAAATTGAAACCCTAAAGCTTCGCCAAGCTTTAATGGAGGTGCAGAAGGTTGAAGACGAAGGAGAAGAAGATGATTCGGAAGCCAAAGCGTGGCTCAATGGATTGGATGTCTTCCAAGCTCCAAAGAAACCTACCTTAGGTTGCTCTCAAGACCCTCAGTCTCCCTTGGAATGGTTATGTCGAAGGTGTGGGAGAAATGGGGTTAAAAGGGTGAGTTTTCGGGTCAAAAGTGGTCAATTACGACTTACAGGCTTACCATGATCAATCATGGTCCTCCCATGATCGATCATGAAGTGTTATGGAGTGATCTAGTTGGCCCATGATCGATCATGGAGTGTTCCATGATCGATCATGGTGACTGCTGCAACAAACTGTCACCTTAGAAGCCCAAAATGAGCCTCGAAACGTCTGAATCTTGACTCGAGCCAAACACAAAACTTGTAGAGGGGAATGAGAGGAAGATTTGGTCGCAAACAGGGAGTCATTTGGACATCGGATGAAGAAGTTATGACCTCTCAAAATTGGCCAAAATTTAGTAAATCGCGTAGAGTCAAAACACACGTTTAAGATCTCATTTTCAATTTGGACCACCCGAATGATGAAACGATTGATTATTCAAACTTAATTACACTATAACAACATGCCCAAGGCTTAAAACTACAAGTAGGTACATTACACCATAAGAACGCTAGCCGAAATACAACTTATCAACTACACGAAATACGACGAGAGTTTTTAAAGCAAAGTAAGGCTAGGGGTATTACATGTAGCATACACCACTACATATTTTAGGCTTTGACGACTTACAAGGATGAATTAAAGTACGACCTCTTTATCAATTCATCAATTGTACAATTAAATAAACAAACTCTTTGTTGTTCATTTTCAAATTAAACCCAAATAAACATATGTATATATATAAAGAACGCTAGGAATCAAATTTCTAAACATTATATGTATTTATGGTCTTCATTCATTTTTTCACCTACATATCTATGCATATATATATAGAGTGACAGAATATAACAAAGGAACGCGCGTTTAATCAATTGTGAATGATGCTTTTCTTTTTCCACCAAAAAGAAGATATTTTTTTTTGAGTTTGTGAGTAAGATTAGTATGTTCAATTTTGTGCTTTGACGACCCAAGAGGAAGATCTCTTTATCAATTCATCACCTAAATAAGTTAACAAGCTATGTTATATATAAATATATAGATGTTCATCCATATACAACCTTCAAATTTGAAAGTAAAAAGAGCTAGTAGTTTTGGCAAAACAAGACTAACTCCACGTACATACCAATGGAGCATATTACTAGCGATGACGATGCAGCTGATATGTCCTTTTTATCTTTAACATTCCGTGCTCTTCATCGTCCTCTTTCTTATAACCCATCTATGTTTCATCACTACTGGCTAGCAAGTAATATAGCACTCCAAATTTATTTCTAGGTAAAATTTTATATTTTTTGGGACATTTTTATTCATGCATTAAAAACACTGTTTGGAGTGTTAGATTACACTGTTTGAGCGCACGGTAACCATACCCATAGAAATTTAAGAATTAATATTTTCATTTTTTCAATAAAAAATTGGAGTTTGTGTTGAAATGTGTTTTACGGTGTAGTTTTGCTGAGGCACTTGCCCTGGTTTGCAAAACATTACTATCAATCTCTCATATTGAGAAGGTCATTTTCATTTCTGGAGGTTTCAACTTTTTATTTTTATTTTTGTATTCAAAGTTTTCAAGAAAAAAATAGTTGCATAGTTGGTGGTTGATTAGTATAATTATTTTTAAATTAGTGGTTTTTAAAAACACTAAAGTTAGTGGAATTACATGTATTTAATTTTCTTTATGTTCTTCCATATTTTCTTCCATATTCATGAATGATAGAGGTTTTAGCACTGTCGTAACAAAAGATTCATACCTTGGACCATGTCCGTTGAGCAGGGCAAAAACCTTCATTCGATTATTAATAGGTTTTCTGATGGCAGTAACATCATCACAAATCCTTTTGAAGACACGAAGATATTCAGATAGGGATAAGTCTCCCTTGCGATGCATTCTTAACTTTTGCTGTAAATAAAACTCACGTTCTTGAGAGTATTTAGCAAATGAATGCAACAATGACAGTCACTTGTACTTCCTCTGTCAGACTGCCGGTTATCCAGCCACGAAGCAACCTAATTGATTTCCTCCGGGCAACCTCTTCATCATCCTCTTGCTCTCACGTTGAGATGAGAGGGAAGGTTGATTTGACTCTTACAATAATGGTAGAGTAAAGACCCTGAAGTGGAATTGACTGGTCAGGGGGACTTCTATTGATGAATCTCACCGTATCTTGAGACTCAATCAGAACCATAATTTGAGTTCCATAATAAAGAATTGGATTGGGTCAATGGTGTTTACACAAAATTTGCCACATTAAGAGAAGTAGGATATGGTTATGATGGTGACTATTGGTGAGGCAACCAATGATACCATAAAGAAATATTGGAATTCATTGGTACATGAGCATTTATATATAGAACATTGACAATAATCCCTCCTACAATCAAGCCTCAAAGAATCAATCTCATGATTCTCTCCTATAACAAATCTACAGTTACAATTGCTATAGTGCTCTCATGGAACTATGGGAGAGTATTCTAACAATCCTAATTAATTTTTTTAGTTTGAAATGAAATGTAACATTTTTTAAATCATGGTTATAATTTTAAGTTAAAAATCGTGGTTAAACTTATTTTGAGTTTTACCTCCACCATTAAGTAAAATAATTAAAAAAATAAGAGTGAGAAAGAGAGTGTGAATGCAAAGTCTTCATTGTTGATCAGGTAGGGGAAGTAGTTAGCGACATTTATTGAAACACGTGAGGTCACCAGCGGCAACTATTAAAAAACTAATGACAACAATTGGAACACCACCAACAAATTCTATACAAATTAACAAGTCATGCTTGTAAGTTTGTGTACCATGCTTATAATTGGTAGCCAATGAATTAACATGTCATGCTCGTTTAGCTTCATCTTCCAAGAGATGAGACTTCTTATTATCATATTAGTTGTTGAACCTCTCGTCGCTTAATTAGTTAATAGATTTGTCGAGCCTTTACAATATTAAAATAAATTCACAAACTTTTTCTATATTCAAAATTAAGATTTGCTTTTATGTTAGATTTGTTAATGACAATATTAGTAGGTCCACTATATCCCTGGTTGATTTTTCCTCCTTGTTGTTAAGTGTTAATGATAACATTGTAGCACAATTTAATAGGTGCATGTATCAAAATCTATACAAATTGCTCGGACGTGACACGTCCGTTGTTCAGAGGGATGCAAATTAAGCTAAGGTTGTGTTTGAAAATAGGATTTTTGTTATGGAAAATAGGGATTTTTCACTCAAATTGTTACTTTTAATGTGTTTGATTATCAAAATTTTTTGGGCGGTCAAATTCCATCTTTCGGCAATTATGAGCTTGTGTTCTGCCAAAACTTTGAAAACATTTTCTCAAAGGGTTGGTTTTTTATTTTCTAGGCTAAGTTGCACAAATTTCAAGACAAACTTTACCCATTTTTCAACATTAAAAATGCTATAACTTAAAATAAAAGATTTTTAATATTTAAAATTAACTAATCAAGATCAATTAAACAAGATACTTCATGATTATAGAATTATGTAAAAAAAATAAGATCAATCATTTTTTCTATATTAAAAATGTCATATTTGCTGGGTAGAAAATTAAAGCAATCAAACACATTTAATTGACATTTTTCATGTAATTTAATTATAGGCAATTCAATTGCCTAAAACTTATTTTTTTCTTTCATGCAAACTCCATATTTGCAATCAAAAGCAGCCTATGTGATTCAACGACGGGTAATGTAATTTTTCAATATGAGAAATTACCGGTATTTTGCTACTTAAGTGGCCGCTTGGGTCATGATGATAAGGAGTTTGAGAAGTACAATGAAGGAACTAATTCAAGGAGAGATTTGGAAAGGGCGTACGGAGGGTGGATGAAAGTATCGCTAGAGAAGAGGAAGAACAAGTTTACTGGTAATAATGAAGAAATGGCGGAGAGGAGGGGAAGACATACGGAAGTTCTCGGAGGAGTCAAAGATGATTGCCGGCAATGAGGCGGCGTTGGTTGCAGAAGCTCAAAATTCAAACGAGCTGATTTTGTAGCAAAATTTGCAAGATGGTGTTGAAACTGTGCGTGATTCAAGGGAAGTGGTTAATAAAAATAGCGAATTGGATGGGATTCTAAATGAGAAGATCGAAAATGATAAAGGAAAGGATATTAGACAAAAAGAAAATTCAACGATTAACTTTATTGAAGGAAAAAAAAGGTATGTTGTGGGGTGAGTGGTACTAGTGAGAGTGGGCCTATTGGATGGACACCCGGGCCAAGCAATTATATGGATATATACAAGGTGATTGCTGGAGAAAAAAGGGGCGATGATCAATTCACTCTATTATTTTATTACTAGTATTTTTTTTATTTTACACCTCTCATTTTTATAATTTTTATCACAAATACTCTATTTTATTACCTCCTAAATTAAGCAACATAATTATGTTAATACTCTCTCGTTATTGGAAGAATATCTTCATTAATACTCGCTTAATATTGAACATCTAAAATTTTATCAATAACTTAAGTTACGGCCCATTTTTTAAGATATACTTGTCTAATTTATGATGAGTAAATGTGATAATACTCATCCTTTATTGAAATAATATCTTCATTAGTACTCGCTCAACATTGAACATCTGGTACTTGAGTACTACCTCCGTTCCAGTTTAACTGTCCACTATTCTATTTTTGGATGTCCTAAAATAATTGTCCATTTTCTATATTTAGCGAGTCATTAATTAGAGCACTTTTTATTATTTTCAATATTACCCTTTAAGCTATCATCACTTTCTTTATTGTGGGTCTTGCCACCTTTTTTTATTAGGAGAAAAGTAAATGTCATTTTTGGAAATAAGCATTTTCTCTTAGAGTAATCATTATGTCTCTTTAATTTTTAGTTTTTCAAAGTTGGACAATTAAATTGGGACAGAGGGAATAATAACTAAGGCCTTTGCCTATTTTTTAAAATATACTCATTTAATTTATAGGGAGTGTGGTAATATTCAGTCATCATTAGGTAAGTATTTTCATTGATAATCGCTCGACATTGAGCATCTGAGTACCAGATTTGTGGGTATGCATTTTTTTCTTTCGTTATAGAATGTTTGTGTATATGTATGTTTTGAACATATATATATGTGTGTGTGTGTGTGTGTTTTGAAAAAGAAGAGAAGGAAGAGAAGGAGAAATAAAAAGATAGTGAAAAATGATAGAATTGTTTTGTTGTAATTAAAGAATAATTAATTAAAATAATTAATAATTAATAAACATATGAAGAGGAGGATGATAAAGATAAATTTAATTTATTTGAATTAAAAAAATTTAAGAGGGGTTAACGAGAAAAAATAGAGGTGCAAAATCAACACCGAAAAAAGGGGCGAGATTTTGAGTGGGCCAAATCGGGTCGGGCGAGAAATAGAGCTCGAAATGGAGCGGGTACAACAATTATCTGGGTTGACAGTCAAAAATAATAAATTATTAGATTCAGCAAATGGCAATTTGTGTTTATTGGGTACTGAGTGTGAACGAGATGTCGGAAAGAATTATTCTTCTACTTCATCTACTCCAAATCATATTAACACATCTTCGTCTCTTGAGTTAGATACTACTAATTCGTTACCAGAGGCAAAGTGTGTTCTTGACTGATCAAGCCCTAAATCAACACTAGAAGGTGGGGAGTGGAGGTTGGCGGCTCACTGGTTTTTTGGGTTTCCTGAAGCTAACAAGCTGATGGATGGGTGGAATTTGTTGAGGGCGCTTCAAACTAGAAGTATCGGGCAAAGCTGGTCCCGTGTAGTTTGGTGATACCTTGGACGAAATCTTAAAATGTGTTCTCTTATAAATAAATATATTAATGTTTTATATTAAAAAAATAAAATAATTTAGTTTCGATGATAAGAGTTCACATATCACAAAAAACATGTTATAATTGCAAAGAATCCTACAAAAATATTACGATTAAATATTTAATTATTTCTTATTGTTTTGAAATCAATACAAGTAAGAGAAAAAATATTGGTGCCTCTCTGACTCTCTCTCTTATGGAATGAGAAAATTGAGAATTGATTTTAAAGAAAGAATCAGAGAAGAACTGAAGAAGACGTTTCCCTATATACCATTAGAGTTTTGAAAACTTGAGTTATTTTCTTAGAAATTTGTATTATAATATATATTTTTTAATATATATAGAGAGAGAAATAACATATTGGTGACCCACATAATTTTTGGGCCCTAAATAGTCACATGCACTAGGCCAGCTCTGTTAATCGGGCCATGGCTATGTTTTGGTGATTTTAATATGGTTGTAGCAATGGATGAAATGGATGGGCTGCAACCTCGGCCTAACTAGCAAATGCAAAAGTTTCAAAAAGTGATTGATAATTGTGCCTTTATTGATTTGGGTTGGCAAGGCTATAAGTTCTCGTGGGCGTAACCATAATGACTCGACTACATTTGGGAAAGCTAGACTTGACAGTCCTAGCAACGAAAGAATGGTTGGATTTATTCCCCTTGGCTGCTGTGTTGCATATTTTTCAACATGGATCGGACCACATCCCTATTAAATTATGTCTCAAAGGAGTGGTTGGGTATACAAATCGGGGTAGATCTCGAGGAAAACAGTTTGAAGAATGGTGGACGAAGGACAGTGAATGTGAAGGGATTATTGCGAATGTTTGGGTTGAGTTGAGTAATAATGGGATAAAATTAGTGGATGTATGGGGAAATTGAATGCTTGGAGTTGGAACAAGTTTAGTGATATTCCTAGGCGTATTCAAGCAGCAAACTGATACTCCTTAAAACATAAGGAAGGCTAGAACGGGATTTGCAACGGGTTAAAGATGAGTTACTTGAGATAGAAGAGGTTAAATGGCGACAGCGATCGAGAGTTGATTGGTTGAAGGAGGGTGATCAAAATAGCAAATTTTTCCATGCTAAGGCTTCTGAAAGGTGAAGAAGAAATGCAACAACATGCTTAGAGGACAGTGACGGTCAAGAATTGGTAACACAACACGCGATTGGGAGTTGTGCAATTAACTACTTTGAACAATTGTTCCAATCTAGTAATCTAACAAAGGAGGCTATCATAGAGATCACTAGGGGGATAAAGAGAGACGATGACAAGGCAAATGAATGATACTCTCTCACAGGATTTTACCACTTTTGAGGTACACCTTGCTCTTAACACATATGGCTCCTTCTAAGGCCCTGGGTCATGATGGTATACCAGCATTTTTTAGCAAAAATTATGGGGTATTATGGGGACTGATGTTACTGCTATTGTTTTGGACTTCCTTAATAAGGGAATCATTCCATATGGGTTAAATTACACTAAGGAATCATTCTAGATGGGTTAAACCGCACTAATATTGCTCTTATACCACAAATAAAAAAATGCTAAAAATTGGAGCCATTTTTGACCAATAGTGTTGTCTGTAAAATAGCTTCAAAAATGGTGGCTAATAGATGTGATAGTTAAAGTGGTGTCCCAAGCTTGTCCTATGCATGCTACGAGCTGCTTCAAGATATCTGATTGTATTTGTGATAATCTTACATCGATTGTTTCTAATTGTTGGTGGATTAACAAGTCTAAATGTCTAATACTAGAGGTATAAGCTATGTTAGTTGGCAAAGGCTATGCAAACCAAAAGGTGAAGGGGGGGCTAGGCTTTCAGGACCTCAAGGCTTTTAACTTGGCTCTTTTAGCAAAGCAAGGTTGGCTAATAGTTTCAAACCCAAGTTCATTGATGTCGAGGGTTATGAAGGCTAAGTATTTCCCGTCTTCTTCTTTTTGGGAGACGAATAGACCACCGGGTGAGTCAATTGTGTGGAAAAGCATTTGGGATGCGAGATGTGTGTTAGATTGCGGTACTCGATGAAGAATAGGATATGGTAAATCCATTGTAGTTTAGGGAGAAAGATGGTTGCTGAGACTAACAACTTTTAAGCCTTTCACTCCTTGTATGAATGACCAAAATCGTACTCTCAAAGTGAGTGATTTAATGGAGCCTTTAGGAGGGTGGAATGAAGTAAAAATTAGAGAGTTATTTATCACTGAAGTAGTAGAATGGATAATAAGCCTCCTTCTTAGCATAACAGGTGCTGAGGATTAATTAATTTGGCATTATCATAGGTTTGGGAAATATACCACTAAAAGTGGATATCACATTGCGAGAATGATCCGAAAATCTATAGGTCAATCGGGAGGGGAGGGCGAAAGCTCTTCTAGTACTGATAGTTGGGTAAAAAATATTTGAAAGTTGACAGTCCCGAATAAAATAAAACATTTCTTGTGGCTGGTTTGGTCCAATTTGTTGCCTTCTCAAGTCAACTTAGTTAAAAGGAAGGTTACCACTTGCCCTCTTTGTCCTCTATCTAAAGCTGAAAGCGAGACTATGATTCATGCGCTCCGGGACCTTATTCATGTGAAACGAATCTGGAAGGCATCGGGTTTATTACATGGTGATTGTGTCTGTGTTAGAGAAAGAAGGGAGTGGCTGATCGCCGTTTGGGAGATGCAAGGGGGTGTTAAAGAGCTTATTTACATAGTAGCTTGGTTTATTTGGTTTGCTCGTAATAAAGAGATTGAGTAAGAAAGATTGAACCGATTTGAAGTCCAAGGCTTTTTGTCCACACGGTCTTGGTTTACCAAACCATAGTCCGCGCTCGGTTAGTTCCCCGAGAATTTCCACTATAATCAATCTCCTTCCAGGTGAAGAACAAACCTCTACAAGTGTTGTCTCACACACTCTACAAGTATTTCTACACCACAATACTCTCACAAGATACCCTCTTGCTAACCTTGTGAAATTTACCTTTCACAAAAACTAAACAAGAATTTTCCTTCTTGTTTTTCCTATGAGATTTACCTCTCACAATGAAATATAATTGTTTGGTGATTCACACCAATTTACAATAACTCTCACAAGTGTGTAAAGAATACAATTTGAAGCTCACACTAGAGTTATCCTATTTGATCAAGATGATATAGCTCAAATGATAATAATTGATCAAAAACAATTTCTTGAATCTTTAGATATTGAAGATAGATGAAGTATGGAGTATGAGAGTGATTCAAGGTGTGTAAAATGAGTCTTGGAAGTCATATTTATAGTCCCAAAAGTGATATAGCCGTTTGAGAGGTTTGGTGGAATTTTGTACCAAAAATAGTAAAAAAATAGAAATTCAATGGCTATATTCAGGTCATCAGTCGACTGAGCAAGGCTCCTTAGTCGACTGAGTGACCATCAGTCGACTGAGCAAAGCCCATCAGTCGACTGATGACCTCTGCTGGTCTGTTTAGATAGATTGCTGCAGACAGCAAATTTTTCCCGATTTGTTTTGATCATATCTCATTATCCAGCCGTTGGAACTTGATGAAATTTTAGATATAAGTACTATAATGTGTTATTTAACTTTTGTCCAAATTTCATAATGATCGGAGTCCGGGAAGGCCTCCTTCAAATCGTTAGATCAAAACTGCGCAAAAACGGAGCGAGTATAGAAAGGGAAAAAATAAACATTTTTGCAATTAAGTTCCAAAATCAATTTTGATGCTTGGGATAGGTCACATATATTATCCTAAGACACTTATTTTCATGAGAGCTCAAAATATGCTCAAATCAATTTAATATGAAATTATTTGAAAACCGGTTTTTGCAAGAATGGTGTTTTCAAAGAAATTTTGATTCAAACTGATTTTGATCAATCTAAAAATGATGCAAGTTCATGTTTGAGATATATTATCAATTAATTAAGAAACTTTACATTAATCCTAAGCAAACACTCAATTACCGAATAGGTGAGTCTTCGAATGCTTCAATTTGTTTCTTCAAATTGATTCTTCACTTGAAGCTTTTCCCTTGAAGCTTTAGTATATGATCCTTGATCTTTTATGCTTCATGAAATGCATTGCTAGCATGTGAGTGATGAGATTGATCTTCTTGTCTAACCAACGCTTGTAGAAGAATGATCTTGATTCGGATAGATCGGTTTTAGTCGAATGCTTCGTTGACTTGATCGGATATTGATTAAATGATCCTTGTCAAACTTCCTTTGAGCAATCATGCTATTCTTGATTTTCCAAATAAGAAATCTATAATCTTATATCAAGAACATGTTAAATTACACATGATTGATTTATTGTTATTATCAAAATAAGATTAAGACCTACAAGGTCAACATCATGCTATTCTTGATTTTCCAAATAAGAAATCTATAATCTTATATCAAGAACATGTTAAATTACACATGATTGATTTATTGTTATTATCAAAATAAGATTAAGACCTACAAGGTCAACACAATCAGCTCAGGATTTTTCAATCGGTTTTCAGTTTTTCATTTAAAAATGCCAGTATAGTACTTATAAATGGTTATGGGCATCTCTTCTAATATTGAGTGTATGAAAGTGGACAGAGCTGAGATTTATGCTATGAAAACGAATATGCAAATTGCTTGAGAGCGTTAAATTCCCGAAATTACTAACGAGATGGACTCAGCTGTTGTTTTAAGTTGGCTAACCAAACCAATAAAGGATACTCACCCTATAATAAAATGCGGATAAAAAAAATGGTGTTATGTTAATTTGAATAGGAGTGACATTTTTTAGCCATAAACTGCAAACCGATCGAACCAACCATATTTAATTGGTAACCAAACTGATGGTGTTTGGTTGATGACTGATGGTCATTTACCACCAAACTCAATATTGGTAGCGGTTTAACTTTTTCAAATGGTTGGTCCAAATTAAATAAAATAATAAAGTTATGAAATATATATATATATATATATATTATAGTCTATTTTTTTAGTATATTTATAGTCTACTAGCATATATCTGTGCCATCTGACATGATAAAATGAATAAAAAATAATAATATGATAAAATATAATTAAGTGAAAAATGTGAGGATCATGTAAGGATGAAAACGGATTAAGTCTTGCAAAAGTGAAACCTCGTCTATCTAAAAACAGAGCATTCCTCACCCAAGATAGGTCATACATGTATAATTGGATCCAAAACCACCTCGATCTTTTTATAATGTAATTGTATTATGAGTGTATATATTTAAAATAAACAAATATTATATTCAAGGCATGTTGGAACTTGGTACAATTTTTTTTTGCCTCTATTCAGATTAAAACCCAGCCGATCAATATATTTTAGTATTTTTAATTTTATCACAGTATCTTCTCATCAATATTGTATAATTTTTTCAATGACTAATGAGTTAAAAACACGTTAGGTATGCCATTATAGTTGTAATTCTTTTATGCATAATTTATTAATCACAATGAATTTTGTTTTGTAAATCTTGATGAACATATTTCAAATGTATAAATTTTATTAAAGTTGGATTTGCGAATTTAAAGTTATGGCATTTGAAAGTTTTTTAAGAATTTGATGAGGGATAGGTGCTGTAGAAAAGTAGAGGGAGGTAAGAGTATCTCCAACAGTTGTAAAAATTTGTCTTCAATTATCTTTTTAATTTGACTTTTGTGTAAAATGAATGTACAAAATACATTGTAGTAAAAGTTATTATGTTTTAAAGGTTTATAAAAAAAATTGAGGAGTGAAAAAGCTCATGTGACATTGTAAATTAAGGGTGTATTTTACACTTTCATTTTACATAAAACTCATTTTTAAAAGATTGCCGTAAATGAATTTTTTTACAAGTTGTGTAAATTTTACACAAAACAAAATTATGCACTACTACTAGAGCATCTCCAATAGACTTTTATAATTTTGTTTTGTCTAAAATTTACACAATTTGTAAGATGTTTTATCTCCAGCAGTCTTGTATTTTGTGTAAAACAAATGTGTAGAATACACCTCCAATTTTCAGCATTTAATATCCTCAAAATTTTTATAAAACTTTATAAATATAATAATTTTTAATATAAAATATACTTTTAATTAAAATTACGTATTTAAAATCTCTCGTCAAGTCCTACAAAACAAGATCTGTTATTGTAATAAAATTATGAATAAAAAATTTTGAGAAAAAATAATATTAAATTGTATAAGTTGACATTTAACATGAGTTAAAATCTTATTAATTATTTTAAATTATATATAAAAACAGATTAACTTATTAAACTTATACTTTAATATTTACAAGACAATTTGATGTTGTTAATTACATGTGTTTTATTAGACTTTATTTCAGTTGTAATATAAATTTATTATTATAAGTCAAAAAGACCTCTTTGGTTGCTCATTATTTTTTTGTTTTTAAAATTTTAAAAACTCAACTCAAAATCAACTCTACTTTCACACTTCTCAAAATTTATTTCACTATACTTTCTCTCTCTAATTTTTTTTAAAACGCCATAACTTTAAATCTAAAAATAATAAAAAATATATATTTGAAACCTACTCATCGAAATTTATAAAATAAGATTCATTGTGATTATTTTTTAAAAAAATTTATGCATTTTTTTCATTAGTTGAAAAAATATCAAACAAAATTAAATTCACTTTTCAACGTAAAAACTTTAATCCAAAAACAAATTTTTAAAAACTTATCTAAAAAACTTGTGTTCTCTATTCTCATAAATCACTGGGTGGTCTCCATCTGCGATTGGAATCAATCCGCTCTCCACTCCATCGATTGAAGCTAGTGCGCTTTCTCTCAGGTACCTCCTAGCTGTCTGTAAATTCTCCCCCATTTACTATTTGTAGGTCGGAAAATACCCTAGAGGGGGGGTGAATAGGGTTTTAAAAACTTTAATGCGGAATTTAAAAATCTTTTCGAAAATGTTTAAGTAAAACAATTTACTAAACAAATTTATCAAGGAATGTAAGCAAATAAACAATCAAGCACAAGAGCAAATAAATAAGCAATTTCAAACAATTTAAACAATCAATAATAAAGAGATTGAGTAAGAAAGATTGAACCAATTTGAAGTCGAAGATTTTTTGTCCACACGGTTCGGCTTGTTCCCCCTACTCCGCGCTCGGTTAGTTCTCCGAGAATTTCCACTATAACCGATCTCCTTCCGGGTGAAGATCAAACCTCTACAAGTGTATTCTTCTCACACACTCTTACAAGTATTGAAACACCCTCAATACTCTCACAAGAAATCCCTCTTGCTAATTCTATGAGATACACCTCTCACAAAAATAATTTGAACAAGTTTTTGGTGACAAACACCAATATACAATATCTCTCTTGTGTATAACAAAATACAAATGAAACTCACACTAAGAGATGTCAAAATTGATCAAAGTATATAGCTCAAAAATGAAGAATATGATCAATAAAATGAATTGAATACTTGAATAACTTTGTATATATGTAAAATAAGTTTGTAGAATGATTCAAGTATGTTATAACATGTCTAAGACATCATATTTATAGCTTACAAAATCATATGGCCGTTGGGGATGATTAAGAGAGGTTTTGGCTCCAAGGTATACATTTTCAAACTTTCCAACAGCTAGTTTTGACAACAAAATTCAAAATTGTTTTGTTAATTTATCTCAATTAGACTGTTGGATCATGCTCAAATTTTAGTCAAAATTGCCAGGAGATGTTGTCTAACTACTGTAAAAATTTCAAAATGATCGGAGTTCGGGAAGGCCTCCATTTTACCGTTAGATCAAAACTGGGCAAAAATTGAGCGAATTTTAAACGAAAAATAAAAATATTTTTCCAATTTAATAATTTAGTTCCAAATAAAATTCTAATGATTTTTGCACCTCAAATATATGTTTCTAAGATACCCATTTTTATTATAGCTTAAAATATGATGATTTACAATTAATATGAATTTATTTTGAATCTCGATTTTTGTAGAATGTTGTTTTTCAAATAAATTCAATTTCAAGCTAGTTTGAATCAATCTTTAAAAGATGTAAGAATATGTTTGAGCTATATGAATTTGATCAATAAAGTATCTTTACATAAAATCTAAGCACTCACTCCATTTAATAATAATTCGAGTATTCGTGATGCTTGATTTTCTTGTGCGTATCTTCACTTGTTTGATGTTCTTGATGCTTTCTTGATTTTGATAACTTGTAGAACATGTGGAGATCATTCTTATGCATATCTTCACTCGCTTGATGATCTAAATCTTTTCTTGGCTTTGTTTAGCACATGTATATCACTTGAGTTCATTTCTTGTGAGTAGAGGCGTTTGTAAAGCTTGTGTGAGATTTGCTTCGGTTTGAAGTTGCACTTGCTCGGAAGATATGTCGGTTAAAATGGCTATTATCATTGGAACAACCGAGTTAAATAACACTTTATTAACTTATTGTAATTATCAAAATAAGATTAATTGGCTTTAAGGTCAACACTATTCTATCTTATTTAGGGCTTTCTTCCCCAGCTACTTCTCTCTATGTTGCAGGCTGGCCAATTCTTGAAAATAGACTGTGTAGCCTTGAATTCTTAATTTTTGCCCTATAAATATGATTTGTATTTGGGTATTTTAGCAATTGATTCCATCTTCTCTCGCATTCTTTACAAATTTCCCCTGTTTATACGGTGACAATACTTTGACCTATTTTGGTGGTTTTTGTTGGAATTTTGGTATGGAAATTAGGCATAGTAAATCCAAACACAATTTTAAGCAATAATAGGAAGAAAACTTACTCTGAGAGTAAAGGCTTTAAATTAGTAAAGGAAATGTAAAGCCTTTACCTTCAAAGGTTAACTCTTTTTAACAATGTAATCAATAAAATAAATTCCTAATTAAAACTTTAGGCTCCATATGTTTCTTTATTCCATATTTACCTTCCTCTTTTGATTTTCTCTTCTCAATATATGTTATTTCCTCCCTTTTTATTTAATAATGTTTCTCTTTTTGCATTGATTTTGCAAATATAGATACCAAAAGACTACCTCTTTATATGCCCTGTAAATATTTTTTGCTCCTCTATAGTGAATAGAGTTTTGTTGTTTATGCATCTCTTTAATTTGTCACAGCCACATAAAGAAGTTTGTGGATATGATTATACCCAATGGTACTTTGACAGAAAAGATATGGATCCATCCATCTATGCTTTTTCCTTTTAAGCAACACTTGGCCTTAAATTTTCTTGGATTTCTCACAGGTGATTAAGGTAAGGTAGGAAGCGATACCAACTAGAATAGAGCCTTGCTTTACATCCTATAATAACTTACTTTTAAGGTAAAGGCTTTACATTTCCTTAACTAATTTAATTTCACTTTGCCTCAATGTTTAGAATTATAATCTCACTGTGTTTTTCTTTGATTCCAAATTTCACAACTGTTCTTAAAAATTTGTGGGTAATTGTTAAATGTTCATAAGTATGGGATGTTTTTTTTTGATAAGAAACGAAAGATTTTATTGCTAGACAAAGAAGGTTACATCAAAGAAAAGCAATAAAGATAGCAGTGGATGAGAAAACCACTACAGAAATGATACAACTCAACCCAAAACAAGAAGAATAAACCAATCAGACCAAAAAACTACAACAATCCAAATCAAATAAAAGCCTATCAGTATTATCAAATAAATTAGCAGCCCTAGCCCAAAGACCAATCAAGAATCTCAAGTGATCCCACAAGCTAGATACCGATTTATAACAATCTTCAAAAACTCTCTTGTTTCTCTCTAGCCATATTGCCCATGCTGCTGCCATCACTGTCACCTTCCACAGGTTCCCAGCTTTTGCACTGCTAAAGCTCCATTCCAACCCAATCAAATCTACCCATTTCTTAGGGACAGCCCCTATCAACCCAAATGCCTTGAACAACCTAGCCCACATTCCCCATACGTAGTTACAATGGAGCAGAATGTGATAAATCCCTTCGAAACCTTTTTTACACAAAATACACCAAGACGGAGATAAACACATGGATGGCCTCCTCTCTTGAATAATGTCACAAGTGTTCACTCTTCCTCTAAATACAAGCCAAGCAAAGACCTTAACCTTGGAAGGGACTTTTCCTTTCCAAATGAAGTTATATTGCTATGGAGTGATTGAGGGCGATGAATGAGATAGTTTTTCAAAAAAGGATTTACAAGAGAATTCACCAGAAGTGTGAGCAACCCATACCCATTTATCCAATGAATTTTGGTTTAGATTTAAGCCATGAGTCAAACCTAACAGGGAAACATACTCATCGACCTCCCTATCAAGGAATAACCTACGAAATGAAAGGTTCCACGAATACTCTAAATGGGATGACCGTGAGATTACCGAATGAATGGTACCATTTTGATCACAAGAAATCCTATATAGTCTAGGGAAACTGATTTTGAGTGGGCTATCCCCTGCCCATGAATCCTCCCAAAAGCGGATTCTCTCCCCATTTCCCACAACCAATTTAATATGTTGCTTAAAGTCACTCCACACCCTTGAAATAGACTTCCAAGGAGCACGAAGGGAGCCATTAATGTCATGTGAAGAGTCCCACCCATTCGGAATAAATATGGGATGTTAAAAAACGAAAAAAAAGAAAAACTAAATTCCATTACTGGGGCTTGAACTTGGGTCTCTCGGGTGACAGTCGAATATCCTGACCAACTAGACAACAACGAAGCGGTTGTATAGGTTACTTTTAAGATCTTTGTTTTATGGTTTTGAAAGATTTTAGGATGGAAATGAAATTTAAGTGATCGTGGTCTTTGCCAAGGAAGTCCTTGAATTTGAATTTGTTGTTATTTGTTACAGAGCAAGGACGATGACTACAAGAACATCACCACCGACCTTTCAATCGAAAGAAAGGATTGATCTAACAGATGAGGAGAGCCCTATATTTGAACTTTTGCTTCAAGTTGTTGGCCATTTCAATCTGCAAACTCAGATTCGAGTAGTTGGTGGCTGGGTTCGTGACAAGGTTTGTTACTCTTTTTTTTTTCTGCTTTCTCTTGTATTTATAATGTTATTGCATTGACAGAATTTCAAAAACAACTTTCATACGTAAAATTCACCTTCTTACTTATTATTTTTACGTACTTATAATTTTGTAAACAGACACACCTATCTGGCAGTGGTTTTTAAGTCCTTTCATGGTACATAATTTGTAACTACCTGTTAACTAACTTGAATGAGCTGTGATTTTCCATAGAAATCTACATGGAGAAAACATTCCTAGAGGGGTTGGATCAGCTATTTAAAACATTTTTCCTTTATTCCTTTAACAATGGCTACACACTTGGTTTACATACTCATACAATTGAGGTCAAAATAATTGGAATCGAGTATGAAATCATATATGTACTCCTCGAGCAGTATTCTAAAAGCTGGTGACTTTGCCACTTTTTGTAAAGTTTTTCTGTTTCTGTTTGAATTATGCGAAATGTTTGTTTGGAGAACTCTTGTGCCTTTTGTAACAACTAAAGTTGATTATTAGTATTATTGTATTAATAATACGCTATTATATAAAGCCGAAAGGCATTTCGGTTGTTGTTGTAACAGTATCTGATTTTTGGTTTTCCAATTTTGCCCTTGTGGATCTTATTTCACAAAGATATTTCTATCATAGTGTAACTGCGCAAGCAACAAGATTTGAACTATCGCTGTTAGCAAGGAAAGTGTAACTCTAAAGAACTATGCTAGTTATCATTTTTTTTTTGATTTTTTTATAACGTTTTCTATTCAAATTGTATATGATTAAACTGCACATGCATTCCGTGAGCACACAAATCTAGTTAAAAGAAACGTAAAAAAAAAAAAAAGAAAAATAATCAGTCCAAGTGTTGGATACACTTGCGTTATTCCTAAGGCCTTTTAACAATAGTTCCCTTGGGTTCCACTTAGGTCTCTATATCTAGGTGGTTAGAATGTCTCAAACAAATGTTTTTAGTGAACATGCCTATCTTCCTTCAAGGTGACCTTATTTCCATAACGCGTGTTTTCAATATTATTGATGATTGGAAACATGACATATACGATTAGATAAGGATTTTACTTACCCTATAGTTGAAAACTATTGTTCATTTTGGTCCATTTTATAGTGCCATACTATAGAATGCTTCTCTTCATAAGATAAGTAATATCAACGCGAAGTGCTGAGGATAAATGGAGACATGGAAAACATTTTTTTCATGTTGCAATTAATTATTAATTTAACTGTTTTTGTCTCTTTCATTGCATCTGACATGGATCATTCTCAATGCAGCTTCTAGGGCAACCATGTAATGATATTGATATTGCCCTTGACAACATGTTGGGCATAGTATTCACTAAAAAAGTAAATGAGTACTTATCATCTTTGGAGAAAGAAAAGCAGAAGATTAACCAAATCCCATGGTATACGTCTTCCTCTCTCTCTCTCTCTCTTCCCCCCCCCCCCCTTTAACTTTCTATGTGATGATTCTACTATTTTCCTTTATTGTCGTGTGTTGTGTTTTAAGAACTTCTTGGTCTTATTATGGCATGTCTTTGACTTAGGCCTTCCCTTTTTTCTTTTTTAAAAAAAGGAATCTAAGATTTCATGATATTTGTAAAACCAATCCAACACACATATATTCTCGAACACGTAATACTCTTAATGGGAAAAAAATCAGGAGAAAGAGGGAAAAATGCATCAACATTATTATTGAAAGCATCAATTCTAATGAGACAAAAACCAATTAAATGAAAAACAAAAAAGGGTGAAGTTGGAGATAATACAGCAGTCCCATCCATCACTCACGGAAAAAATATGGGTTGTTAAGCAACAAAAGATTATGAATCAAACTTGAGCAGCATAGTAGATTTGAGAGACCGAGGTTCGAGGTAGAGATTGAGCTGAGAAGCAACAATATATTTTTTTCCAAGACAATTTTGATGTATCTAGTGTGATTGAAGCTTGGACTCTATCAATTGAGTGAAGCGTCCTTTCAATAAAGAACACTGGTTGAGATAGATGATTTCAATAGCCTTTTATGAGAAATATTCAACAGCCTTTTATGAGAAATACCACTTTCACGTTTACTACACCATATTTCGTGGGTAGGAGTTGTGTGTCATGTCAGATTTTTTGCACGTATAGTGTGCACTTCGCTAAAACTTATGCAACTTTCCTCAAAAAAAAACACTACCTGAAATTATTGGTTAATCCTAGGCTCAACTTCTTTGAGATTCTGTAGTAGTGAGAGTTTCTAGGTGATTAGATGGAAGAAAGGCTTTCTTTCCTTTCTTGCTTGTGTAGGCTCTCCTTGTTTGACCTTTTTCTCCATAAATTCCTTCTAGTGTGGGAAAGAGGATTATGGTAATGTTGATAGGAATTACTTATGGTTTGGCGTCAAGGGATCATTTGTGTAGTTGAAGTCCAGTTTCTAAGCATCTAGTTGAGTGAGTTTGGGCATTAGAAAAGTTTGTACATAAAAAGGCATTTCTTTGGTGGGAATATGGTTATACAGGAGTAGGGGAGCCTTTGTCATTGATCTCCCTCCTTTTTTTTTCTATTGTAACCAGTCGGGTTCTCCCAAAATTGCTAGACCAAGTTGTTAGTTAGGTTCATAGCACCCTGGAGTAGACAACAATAAACAGAAAATTTCAACATAACAATGAACAAATTGACAGCCACTCCAAACACCATCGGAGCCAAGATTTCTAAAGGTAAATCAAGGAAAAAACCTTTTTTTAAAGTTTAGAACTGAAATTCTTCTGACAAGTGCTTAACAAGTTGCTTCTTGAAGCTGTGGCATACCATATTTATAATACAATAGAGACTAGAACTTTCTAATTACTAGTGCTCTCTAATTAGACCCTTTAGACTCCTTATAAAACACTAATATCATCTAGACTCTAGATTCTTCATGGGCTTATCCTTTAGACTCCCCACACAGCATTAATATCAATTACAAATACCAACAGACCAGGTCCCTAAGCACAATTAATCCTTGGGACTTGGACAATTTTCAATACATAGTAATCCACACTTTGACAGCTTTAGAATTAAATTACTGATTGCATTAGTCCCTCCCTCCTGAGAAAAAAAACTTGACCTCGAGTTACGCATTGAGTTCTGACTTCTTTGGGTCTTCATGGTAAAGATACAAATTTGTGACATTAAATGTGCGATCAATGCCTAAATGTTGAGGCAAATCAACTTTATATGCATTTTCTCCAATTTTCTTGATGATGCGATAAGGGCCTATCTTCTTTTTTACTCAATTTGGAATAAGAGCTAGCTGGAAATTGTTCTTTCCTTAAATAAACCATTACCATATCGCCTTCTTGGAAACTTTGGGCATGCCTTTTCTTGTCTGCATACACCTTGTATTAGGCATTTGATTCTTCAATCTTTAGTTTGATTTGATCATGCAACCTCTTCATATCTCCAGCCATTGCATTCCCCTTCACGCTGCCCTGTCCGACTTGTGGTATAGGAGCTAGATCAAAAAAATGAGTTGGCTGCCTTCCATATACTATTTCAAAAGGACTTTTGCTGTTTTGGGTTTTTACCAACCAAACACCTTAGAATGTTTCCCAAACTTCGATTAATTACTTCAGTTTGTCCGTCTGTTTGAGGATGATATGCGCTACTGTATTGCAGCCATGTCCCCAACCTTTTCCATAAGGTCCTCCAAAAGGTGAGACAAAAACTTGGTATCTCAGTCCGAGGTGATTGTCTTTGGGACTCCATATAGGCGAACCACTTCTCGAAAATAGAGTTTTGCAACATTTGATGCATCCATGGTTTTTTTACAACAAATAAAGTGAGCCATTTTCGAAAATCGATCAACTACCACATAAATAGAATCCATCCCCCTTTGCGTTCTGGGGAGCCCTAGCACAAAATCTATGCTTACATCTTCCCACGGTGCAGTATGAACTTGCAATGGGGTATAGAGACCCGTATTTTGGACCCTTCCTTTTGATTCTTGACACGTTTGGCATCTATCAACATACCTGTAAACATCACGCCTCATTTTAGGCCAAAAATACTTTTGCTCGATCATAGTATATGTCTTGTCTCTTCCAAAATGGCCACCCAAACGTCCTCCATGCATTTGAAGTTGCCTCTATTGCTACTGTAAAGTCTCCAAATCTTCTCTTGTAATCCCGCTGCTACTTGCGGTTCTTTGAGAAGTCTCTAAATTCTCATTGTTTCTGTCTGTATTATTTCCATATCCAGCCATAGACTCACAATTATCACAGGTCAGAAAACCTGCTCTGATACCACTTGAAGTAGACAGCAATAAACATAAAATTTCAATAGAACAATGAACAAATTGACAGCCACTCCAAACACCGTCGGAGCCAATATTTCTAAAGGGAAATCAAGGAAAAAACCTTTTTTAAAAGTTTAGAACTGAAATTCTTCTTACAAGTGCTTAACAAGTTAACAAGTTGCTTCTTGAAGCATGGTAGACCATATTTATAATACAATAGAGACTAGAACTTTCTAATTACTAGAACTCTCTAATTAGACCCTTTAGACTCCCTATAAAACACTAATATCTACTAGACTCTAGATTCTTCATGGACTTATCCTTTAGACTCCCCACACAGCATTAATATCAATTACAAATACCAACAGACCAGGCCCCTAAGCACAATTAATATCAATTACAAATACCAACAGACCACTCTAGATTCTTCATTAGAAAACTGACCGAAAAATGGTAGTGGAGGAAAAAGAGAAACTCTTTGACCAGATGGGTGTGAGCCATAAAACCCTCAGCTAATTGAGGAAAACCCTAGGTTAGAATTGTTCCCTCTAACACCACCTCATAAAACATTATTGGTTTGGGGTACTTCAACTCAGAGGCAAGAGTCTATATTTGCATTGAAAAATATTACAATTTAGGAAATGAAATCGAATAATAAGAAAAGCCTAAATATACCAACACGGATAACAGACAAACCACGATAAATTTCTAAATCTGCGAGATCCGTTACTTATGCGTTGTACAAAAGACAACTAATGCCACACCTATGAGCAAACTCATAATATCTAAAAACGTAGAACTAAAAATATGATATGCAACAGAAAGTGAGACTTTACTAAAAGTGTCTAGACATTTATTTATTTTACTGTTGGTGTTACTCCAAGTTAAAAGAGAAAGTTCACTTTATGATGTATTGGAAAGTGATAATTTTGTTTTTTAATCTTATTGCTGCTGGAGGTATGCACCTGCCACCTAGTTCTGACATGACTATGATTTTATTTGGTTTGCAAAGATATTATTGCATTGCATTCATTGATTACAGGTTGACTGAGTTCCCTTTTTTTGAAGTCAGAGTTGATTGATAAGCCTTTGGTTTATCTGAAGAAGTATTAGTTGAATCTTTAAACTAAGAAAGCGCCCCTCTCAAATAAATTTGATGTTGTTTTGAAAAGGACAAAGCTAGATTCAGAAACTTCCTAGACCAGGTTGCATCTTTTTTGTAGACCAATCTTACGGTTCACCCATCCTATGTTTCTTCCTTAATCCGCTTTACACCGAAGATTAAATGCCTTATTTTTCACCTTTAAGTTTTCTAATGCTGCTGTTTTTTCATGTCTTTGTAGGCTTATGAAAAATTATAATAACTAATCATATGCCATCCTTTAACATTGCAGCAATCCTGAACAATCAAAACACTTGGAAACAGCAAAGATGCGCATAGATGGGATAGAAATTGATTTTGTCAACTTAAGAGCTGAAGACTACAGTGAAAATAGCTGCATTCCTGTGGTGGTACGCACTTAATTTAGTATTTAGTGACATGAAGAAGCTATATTCTAATTTATGTATATTTATGAGCGTTTAATTTTATTGGACGAAGTCTATAAAATTTACACGACGACCTATCCTAAATGATGTATTATAAAAAGATGAAGGCAAAGTGATGTGGAACAGAGAGAGATTAGAGTACAAGAGAGTGAACATGGGAGGAAAGGAAACTTAATATTCTCAATTTCAATTCAAATTCAAGCTGCCTCACCCCATATTATAGCCTGCTTTATATAGGCTTTTAGTAATTAATTACACTAAATCAAATCCCTAAATTACCTCTCCTACAATAATAAATCAAATCCCTAACAAATCCGTAAATTACCTCTCTAAATCAAATCTCAATCAGATCGTTGAATCAACTGCTTAAATGAAATCCACAGGATATTTCTCAATTTCAAAATTATTTCCCCTGTGCATGAATTAAGACCTGAAGTATATTTATTTTAATTGTCTTGTCTGCACCACAAAGTCTCTCGAGTAGTTAAGCAACACAACACCCACCCTTCAATTGGAATAGATATGATATACGTTATGGAAAAGTATCACTAGAAATTGCCATCCACGAATTGTCCTAAAGCTTTGTTTTAATCTATTTACTCAACTGACAGAAAAGGTGACCAAGTACAAGAGATGTTTTTCTTCAAAGACAATGCAAAGTCAAAACTTATTGATCACATTCTAACTCTCATCCATTTGGGTGTGTTGTATTTATTTATAAGAATTAATATAGTAACCTTCTGTGTTTTAAATTTATTACAAACACCTCCCCCGTGTTATAGTAAATTATAGTGATCTCTCTTTCCATTAGTTTTTTGTGGATGGTGTAAATATCATGGCTAAAAGAGCAGTATGCCCATATAAATTTGACCTAATCAAAGTTAGCAAAATCTCAAATTCCTGATTAAAAATTACTACCAAGTATTCCACTTAAAGGCAAATAAACTGAATTCATTGTACCTTCTCTAGAGCAATTTGGTCTAGATTGACTGAATTGGTTAGGGCTTATCTTATCAGCTGGTGGCTTGCCTAGAATAGCAAGAAAATCAAGAAATTATGGAGATTTGAGATTTGCGATGTTGGCTAGTGTGGAAAGAGAGAATTCAAACAGTTTTTGAAGAAAGGAGCAGTAGCTTTGATCATATTTGGACTTATTGAAAATTTGCCTGGTTATTACCTCTCCCTCTTTCAATGTTCTAAAAATCGCTAGTCGGTCCTAGGTCGGCGAGGCCAAGACTGGAAACTGAGGGATTAATCGGACAAATTATTTTTCACTACAAATATTATTTTAAATAGTATAATACTAATAAAGCACAAGTTCAAACCCAAAATAAAATATTTATAACCAACTCCATAGTAAAGTAACAAACTGGAATCAAACCTAACATTATTTAAAGTTCTAGCAAACTAGAATCAAACCTAGCATTATTTCAAGCAAAACTAACATTATTTCAAAACAAAAGTAGCAAAGATAAGTTAGAATCAAACCTCAAAAAAAAAAAACCCTCAAAGCTAGGGTTTAGAGAGCTGTGGAGGGAGAGAGGAACAACTTAAACTTCAATTGATTCGGATGATTGAGGAGTGAGGAGAGATGAACGATTGAGAGAGAGGGGGCCGGCTAGGGTTTAGTGTAGTGAAGAGGTCGGGGGTGTGGTGGGCTTGTGTTTAGAGAATGGAGAGAATGTGTTCTGTAACTTTGTAAGAAAGGAGAGATGGACGTCGTTCGATGCTGAAGGAATTTGATTAAAGGGGGTATTTACACAGAGGAATAAACCTTTAAGCAATACAACGTCGTTTTGCTATTTTTTTTAAATGAACCGAGTGGATTAATCAAGATTTTTTGAATGACTTTTTACTGATTTTTCAAAATCCGATTTTTTCAAAAGACTAGGCCTAGTCTCCAACATCCCCAAAAGACTATGGATTAATCTAGGATTAATCCCAATTTTTAGAACATTGCCCTCTTTAAAATGCCCATTTTGGTATGCTATAAAATTGAAAAAATCATGGGGGGTTTGGGTATTGGCAAACTAGCAAAAGAGAATGGGCACTCTTGGGTAAGTGGCTTTGGAGATGAATGGTTGGGAGTTGGGACACAAACGTGGTGATAAGAGGGTCTCTTCGCAATCCTTGGAAAGCAATTTCAAAGGGCATTGAGTCTTTCAAAACTTTTATTAGACCTAAGGTGGGCATGGGGAATATCATTCGATTTTGGGAAGATCATTGGATTGGATCTAGATCACTTGCTTTTGCTTATCCTAGAATTTACAGTATTTCTCATGTAAATCCTTCTTTGATATTCTTGTCCACTCCTCGGAGGATGTTCCTTTTGTGCCGTACAAAATGATTTGGAAGGTAGGTATTCTTCCCAAAGGTAAAGTGTTTGCTTGGTTGGCATCTTCGAGAAGAGTCAACACGTGTGACTTTCTTCAAATCAGAAGGCCATCTCGTGCTATTTCCCCTTCTTGGTGTATTCTTTGTAAAAAGGATAGTGAATCAATAGACCACATAATGTTACATTGTAATTTTGCTCAGCAGTTTTCGGACAAAGCTGGATTAATATTTGAAGTTTTTTTGGCTTTACCTAAGCATTGGAATGAATTTGTATGCATTGTCTGGCAATTCAATGGCAACATAAGGAAGGCCAAAATCTTATGGAGATGTAAACTGGGGTGATACCATTGGTTTAGGAACAAAAATTTCTTTGAAGGAAAATGGAGTGTGGGTTTGTGATTGATATTATACGGATTTCACCTTCTTGTACAAGTCTTGAGTGTCATACTACTTTGTAAGGATTTACGGAAAAAAGCTAGAGACGTAAGAATTCTGTTGTATTGCAAAGTCTTGGAACACAGAAGAAATTTTTTATTCTATTCTAGCGAGAATTACAACATCTGTAAAGCTTGCATACTATAGTGTATAAACCTAGGCTTTTCCCTCAGAACTGGCTTGTCAATTTTGTTCTTTGTGTGATTTCATTTTTCAGGGGTGAGATTCGGATTTATACTAGATGAAGTCCTAAAAATTGCAGCTTCTGACCATGATGTGAAAGCTGCTCTTGCTCGAAAAATTACGAGAGACCGTATTGGCCATGTAGTATGTTGCATCTATCGCTTGGTGAAATGCCATTTGGCTCGGCTTTCCTAAGTATTTTTTTTTTAAATGTTAGTTTTATCTTATTTTATTTAATGATATTCTTTACTCCTTTCGTACTACGCAGATAAATCTCATGATATCTAGCAAGCATCTTGATCAAGCTATGACCTACATTTGGGAGGTGCAGATATTTTCAGTTATCTTCAACGTACCTCATCAGCTAGAGCTTCCAGCTGAAGAGAGGTTATTTTACCTTTAACCCAATTTAAGTTTCACTGTAGCAGGGTGACCGAACATTTTGTCCAGTTTAATTGTCGTCTTTTATGGAGCTTAATTTTTGCTGTTTCGTACCCGTTTGTGGTACTGAGTATTGTTTTTATTGACACTAGTAGGCTCTGTGTTGCATGCATGAGTGGTGCACTGAGAATCATGCAGATAATTGAGGCTGAGGATTATGCGTTCGATGTGAGTATGCAATAGACATGATCATTTATTTGACAATTCAAAATCTCCTGGTAATTTGATATGGTTATGGTTAAGCATTGTTCTTTACTATTATCATTGTTTAGGGCCTGTTTGATAACATGGAAAAGGAAAATAAAAATAGTTGATTTTTGTGAGATGTTGGAAAATAAGTTGGGACATGTGGTGAGATATCTTCTTCCTTTGTGGCTTTTTTCATGGAAATTTTTTCTTTGGTGGTTGAGGGAGAAAATTTTTCCACAAAAATTAATGAAGGATGGAGGGCATCTACTCATAAAAATAGCACGAAAGGCTTACGATCACATAGAGTGGGATTTTGTGGTCCATGTTCTTGAACGTAAGGGTTTTGGAGAGAGATGGAGGAAATGGATTAAAGGGTGTTTGCCGACGGTGAATTTCTCAGTACTGATGAATGGGAAACCAAGAGGGAATTTCAAAGCTTCGAAAGGTTTACGACAAGGTGATCCGTTATCACCTTTCTTATTTGTTATAGTGGCGGATGTGCTCAATTTATTGGTGGAAAGGGCGAAAACAAGGGGGCTTATTGAAGGGTTTTCAATTGGTAGGGAGGGTGTAAGTTTGTCGCATCTTCAATTTGCTGATGATACGATTTTTTTCCTCTCGAAAGATGAACATAAAATTAGTAACTTAATAGGAATTCTTGATATCTTTGGGTATGCGTCAGGATTGAAAATCAATTTTTGTAAAACAGAAATCATGGGAATTAATGTAGGTGAGGGTGAGATGGGGGCCCTTGCTGCGAGAATTGGTTGTGTAGTTGGTAATTGGCCAATGTCCTATTTAGGACTTCCTTTGGGTGACAATCCAAGGAAAGTCAGTTTTTGGAATCCGGTGATAGAGAGGGTTACTAAAAGGCTCAAAGGGTGGTTCAAGGGATGTTTATCTAAAGGGGGGAAGTTGACCCTCATTCAATCGATTCTTGATAGTATTCCTACATACTTTCTTTCATTGTTCAAGATCCCGGTTTCAGTGGCAAAGACGATTGAAAAATTAATGGGATGCTTTTTATGGGAAGGAATGAATAAAGGAAGAACAAATCATTTAGTTGATTGGGAAACGGTGTCCAAATGCAAAGAGATGGGAAGGCTTGGCATTGGCAATTTGATTAAGAGGAACGAAGCCTTACTTGGCAAATGGCTTTGGAGATTTCCAAATGAACATAGAGCTTTTTGGCACCATATTATCAGAAGCAAATACGGAGTACACGTGAATGGTTGGGATGCGAATAAAGCTAGCAGAGGTACTTTCAGAAACCCTTGGAAGGCAATTGCAAATGGGTTGGAGACCTTCTTGGCTAATGTGGATTATCGAGTTGGTAATGGGTCGAGAACGAAATTCTGGTTGGATAGATGGGTTGGCGATATAGTTTTAAAGGATCATTTTTCGGGTCTGTTCAGAGTAGTACATAATCCAAGGGCTATGGTTGCTGATAATCTCTTTTGGGAGAACTCCCAATGTCACTCATGGAATGTGATATTGCGAAGGAATGTTACAGAATCGGAGGAGGAATATAGGGCTCTGTTGGGAAGGTTACATAGTGTTGAAATGGATCGCGATAAAGAGGATAGTAGAGTGTGGGGAGGAGATAAGAATGGAATGTTCTCGATGAAGTCTTTTTTTAAAAATTCTCACTAAATCTGATGTAGGTTGTATCTTTGCTCCAAAGGATATGACTTGGAAATCAGGCATTCCTCATAAAGTTCGTGTTTTGGCTTGGTTAGCTGCTCTAAAGAAAGTCAACACAGCGGATTTAATCCAATTAAGGAGGCCTTTTGTGCATCTATCTCCTTCATGGTGCGTGTTGTGCAAGCAGGACAAAGAGAACATTGATCATCTGTTATTACACTGCTCTTTTGCTAAAGAAATCTGGAATAAGGTCCGAAAGGAACTCAACTTGATTGCAGTATTTCCGGGTTCTTGGTATGAATTGCTTACTATCAGGTGGTTCTTCGTAGGTGATAAAAAGAGAAGCAAAACATTATAGAGGTGTAGTTGCATGGCTGTGATGTGGTGTATATGGAGAGAGAGAAATAAGAGAATTTTTGAAGAAACTGAAGAAGAATTAGAAAAGACTTGGGACAGAATCAAGAATCTGGCTTCACTTTGGGCTTTTTCTTCTAAGAATTTTGGTATCTGGACTATATCAGAGATTGCTAGGGATTGGGGTGTGGCTATGCAGTAGCCTTATTTAGTGGCCTTTTTAGGCCTTAGAGGTTTGCCTAGTGTCTTCGAGTTTGATTGTTGTTGATGGGGGCTACTGCCTATTACTTTTGGGCATGGGATTAGTTCTGATTTGTAGTAGGGTCTTTGTCTGTTTTGTGATTGAGGATGGAGATGTTCTTTTTTTGTTTTCTTGTTTTTGTTTTCTGGGGTGCTTGGTAGTGGAATTCTCATCCGCTTCCGGTATCTTTGCTTGTATCTGATTTTATCAATCTATATAAGCTTTGTTTCTGATCAAAAAAATAAAATAAAAATAGCATGAGATGGATAGCATCTCGTCCTCAACTTATTTTTCCATCTTTTTACACAAATCAAGTGCATTTCTTATCATTTCCCAAGTTATCAAACGGAGCCTAAATGTTTACTTTGTTGGAAGTTTTTGGTTTTGATTCTCTCTCTCTCTCTCTCTCGTGAGTTTTAGGATGAGGAAAGGAGACTCTTATTATATGCAGCATTACTCCTTCCATTTAGGAAGACTGTATTCAGGGGCCATGATAAGAAAGATGACATGGTAATACATCCTTCTATTAAACAAACCTCTGTGCATGTGTTTTGTGCTGTGTGAATGCCTGTTTTGTCTTTAATTGTTTGGCTTAAATAAATGTAATCCCATGGTTGGTGGATCACGTCTTAGCTTATTATTAGGAATTTTATTTATTTCATTCCTTTTTTTTTTACGCAAATACTTGCTAATATAGAAATAGGCTCTGGGCTCTCGGTTGATTTAGCCAAACCATTGCAGGGTACTCTCTCTCTCACACACACACGCACACAGTCACACACACGTGTTTCAGCTGAGACAGTATTTTTATAGTATTATATTTTAAGTATAAATAAGTAAATAATTGGCCACCTAGCCCATGACTGCTAGCTGCCTAGTCCCTGCCTAGGTGCTCTAGACACCAAGTCCTCTCTTGCCGCCCGACTTCCGCTTAGCGCTTTTCAAAACATTGTAAGGTGCCCCATTTAGACATATGCTGGACGGAGGCACGTACACTACACCTTGCAAGTAGGTGTGCTTTTTACACCTATGGTCCTACCATTCTCTAGATTATGTACAACCCCAGAAGCTGCTGCTATCAGTTTTTGAACTGTTCTTTGTGTTGCCATTTCTTTTTTGCATACTTTGTGCCTAACTTGGTTGGCTGCTGTATTTTTATTTCTTCCCTTTTTTTTTTGCCATCACAATATCTGGCTATTAGCCCTTTAACTCATTGTTATTGCCCAGATTTACGGCCATACTAGTTTTGCAATTTAACTTGCTTGTTTAAGGGACTTTGATGATCTGTTTTCTAATTTCTTTGGGTGTACTTTGGAATTTGTGTGCTTCCAGCAGCAATATCGATGCTATAAATTCCCGGTCAAAATTTTCTGCTTCCCAACAATGCCATCTTCAGTCGTAGATTAGCCAGAACAGGGTCAGCATGGTTTCTCTTCATCCGTCATTTGTAAACTAATCTTTGTTCCCATGTTTTCTCTGAGAACCTGATCTGTGTCATTTTCACTTAGATAAGCAAATCTCGGTATCTTATTACATGTTATTTTCACAAATACTAAATGCTTGTAAGGATCATAAACTGCATTCCATGGTGTATGAACTCTCGATTCTTACTTTTTCTAGTTATGCCCTGATGTATATGCATACTGGTCATAATATGTTTGGCCTTGTTTTCATATATATATGGGATCTTCTCCTGTTTTACTTCCTTATATGGACATCTTTGTTACGTTAATAACTACTCTCCGTGTACTCGAGTCTCCTAATTGTACCGTATGGCTGTGAGTGTATCTGAGTTTTAGTGAACCATAAAGGAAAATTATATTGTACTGCCTTAATCAGTTCTTAATAAAAGTGTTTTTTTCTGATAAAAAAAAAATAAAGGGAAATTATAAAAGAGTTAGCCAAGTACTTTTTGGTTATATTTCTTTTGGCATTTCTATGTTGTTGCTGGTTGATGTTGTTTTGCGAAATACACATGAAAGGGTGTCCTGGGACTATCGGTCATATTCTTCCCCATAAAAAGGGGTTTCCTAGCCTGCAAAATGTTTCAAAAGCTGTATGCATCTTCACAATTTCTCCACCGAGCTGGAATCGGTGATTTAAAACCACTGAATTCTTATTTCAAATATTGGCAAATTGGTAAAAGATCAACACCTTAGAAGGCACAGTTGCTTCTACAAAGGTGACAAATCCATCTCAGAAGCGGATAGTGATCATCAGACAGTACTCTTGGATACATATTAGATGCTTATTATCATGTTCACTGTTTAATAAATGATTATTTTTGTCCTTTTTCGTTGTTATTTTCTTATGTTACCATCAAATTCATACTTCATCAGGAATTTAGGATATTAAAAAAAAAAAAAAAGGATTGACTGTTGGGACTGTTAAGTGCCCATAATGGGTACGTGAGAGCTGGATCGCGGTACTAAGACATAGAGTATCAGGTAAAATAGTAAATAAGTGGGAGTAGAACAAAAAAAGTCACATACCCTTGTGTCCCATAGTTAATAATTTTATAAATGTTTTTTGCCTGGATTTAGTTCTTTGTGGTCAGATGTTTACTACAATTATCCTCATATCTGTTCTATATCTTAAATTTGAATACATCCTGGTTCATGTTTATAATTAAGGTTGCATTGCTCTGCGCATTCGGTGGTCATTCACATCTTTGGTAACTCTCTCAAGCTAAAATGCAGCAATGCTGAAGCACTAAGTTTAGACTCATTTCTCGCATAATACATGCATTGCTAATATTGTCTTTTTTGTGATTAATCTTCTCTGTAATTCTCTTCCAAATCAAATCTTGTGCATATTATAAGAGTAAATGCAATACATTGCATTTGCAGGTTGTAAGTCTGCACAATGCGGCGGAGAAATTTATGTCCTTGATTCCTCATATTATGTTTGCTGAGGACATAAGAATGGCTGAAATTGATTTAAAAGTGGAACTTGCTGACTTTTCAGGTGACAAACTAAGAAAGTTGGTAGGTAATGAATTTTCTCCCATCCTGCAACATTCACGGCACCAATTAGATGTATCTACTCTTAGCTTTTGCTGTCAGCTTTTATCTGAAGGCTATATATTTTTTTTCGAGATGTAACAACATGCTTTGTACGTATCATGACACAAAGAGGTCTTTATTTATACATAAAACTGGAGGTACAAAAAAGGAAACGAGATAATCCACTAAATAAAGCCCTAATCCAATGGATCGCAAATCAAAGAGAGGTTACATAATAAATCAAAAGAATAAATTTGTTGTCCAAAAAAGATTGCACATACGGAGATAAACTAGTGCATGTAATATATATACACAGTACCTCCCTAAAGAGGATGGTCCTTTCTTTTAGAAAAAGGACCGTTCAGTTGGAGGGGAACCTTTTAACCAAATTTGGCGGAGAAGATTTTTATTAAGTAGATTATCTCCCCCAAATTTGGTCAAAAAATTCAATCTAGAAGCGGATGTTACAGGAAATTGACATATGGTATGATGGGATTTCTTACTTTTTGATAAGTTTCATGGCTAGGCTAACATTTTATTATGATGCCTCTGCCTTCTCTCTCTCTCTCTCTAGGGTTGCTTCTACAAGAAATTAAAGGATTTTGGCATGCTGCGCTGTTGCTCTCGATGTTGTTATACTCTATGGATGTCGGTTCTAGTACCAGTGCAGATTCTCAAATTGAGTTGGACAAGAGGAGCAGCATTATTTAGGATCATCGAGAGTAAAATTATAAAACTAGGTATTTCAGTTTTCCTCGAATCTTCGATTCCCATTCTATATCCTCAACAGCTCTCTCTGTTCAGCTCGGAAGTCTAATACATTAATTAAATGGAGACCTGAAGAATGCCATTCTTGATATCCATTCCAATACTCGAGTTTGGTTCAGAGTCTTTCTTTTTTCCTTTTTCATATATATAAAAATGTCTGTGATCGACTAATCGTGCCGTTGATGAGGGTTTTTGTCTTGGGTTGATTGTAGATCTGGATAAAATTTGGGAAATGAAACTGCTCCTCAATGGGAACGATATCATCAATGTCCTGGACCTTAAAGGTGGAGTACCACTCATTGGAGAATTGGTATCTCTCTCTCTCTAAAGTGGAAATTTGCGTAAGAAAGAAAGTGGTAATGATATATTTTGATTGTATATATGATGACGGATGTTTGTGGCAGCAAAAGAAGCTGGTGGAACAGCAGCTGCTTCGTCGTTGTAGGAATAAGGATGAATGCATTGAGTGGTTGAAGCAAACTCACCCAAAGTGTTCGGAGAAATTTGATACTGTGACCAAACCGAGTGGAATTAGGCCTATCAATGGATTGGATTAAGATGAATCCAAATCCATAAGTGAAATAGATTTCTGATTGGATCTGGATTGGATCATGTAATGGATCACCAAAACATTGATCCATATAAGAATTTGTTAATCCGATCCATTTAAAATTTTAATAATATAATAATTAGTTTGTAAATATATATAAAAAAAATAGCGAAACTAACATAAAAGTTAATCTTAATGGCATTCTAGTTTACTCTTTTCTTGTAAAAAGAAAATTATTTAATGCTTTGAGTTATATCTACTTTCTATGAGTGTATTATTAATAATGTAGTAAATATAATTAATAATAAATTTAAGAATAAATGTGTCTTGGATCAGATTAGATTGCAAATGGTTTTGGATTGACATAAATTCATATCCGATTTGTTAGTCAAAGACCTATCGGATTCGGATTGGATTTGGATATATGGACAATACATCTCAATCCATATCTGACTAAACGGATTGGATTCGGATACAAATGCAATCCATTGACAGGCCTAAGTGGAATGTTGTTTTAGCTAATTATAAATATTTTGTATGCGGATGTTCACATGTAATACTAATAGATTTAAGTTATTTATTTGTTATTAATTGTTCATAGGTTTTTAACATATATTCTATGATTCATATACTTGTTAAGATATGTTTTTCTTAATTTATATTTCGTTATAGATTATTGACTTTCAATAAATCAAAGAAGAGAGAATGTTTAACATAAATAATTTGGACATGAAGTTTTATGATTTATACTTTTGGAACATAGATTTTGTAATTAGTATTTTACACTCGAAGATTAATAAAATACCGATATTTTCTTATGAGACTTGAAATTCTCTCATCATAATCATCATAAAACCATTATTATTTTGGAGCTAAAGAAGTTCAAAAAAAAAAAATGTCTCAAAAATCATTTTGATACAGGAGGGATTTGACCCTAAAGTTTAATAAAATATCAATGATTTAAGTCTGGGGCTTAACTCCTTCATATTTACAATGTTCTTATTTTTTTAATTAAAATAAGAGTAAAAAGATATTATTACATCCTTTTATTTGTACAGCTAAATATAATATATCCTTTCATTTTACTAGTTTTTTTTATTGTTGCTCTTAATATAATAATAAATGATTACAAACCAATTTATAATGACTAGACATTCACCCAAGAATGAAGAAGATAATGTTTGAAGAAATAATGCACAAGGTAAGGAATGAAGAAAGTTATTTCATTTTGGTTTTAATCGTACCCTTTTGCTTTCACGCATCAAGAAACTCCGTTTTTTAGGGGTCCATTTAATTTTAAAGAAAATGGGTTCTACGGACATCATTCATAATTATATTCAAGTTAGGGATACCTTATTACTTCAAACTAGATCGAAAACTCTCTTTCACAATTTATTTTAGCTACAAGGATCATTTTTAAATATTTGTTCACTAAAAGCATACACCCTTTTTTGAATGGTCAATTATACCCTTCTTATAATCTTTTATTTCTTTATTACCATTAATAGTTGTTAAGGCTCACCAATTACCTCCATCACTAGTGCCCACTTGAGCTTTGGTTAGAAATTTTATATATTGCAAAAGCAAATTTGCACTAAAATTTACGTATTTAGTTTCTTACGAATTTAATGCAAAAATGAATTTGTACCAAAATTTATATCTTAATTTGTTTATGGGTTTGGTGCAAAAACATAGTTGTACTAACGTTTATAACGTACATTAGTTTTTTGTGAATTTAGTGCAAAAATAGTTTTGCACGAAAAATATATCATAGGTTGCTTGAGGATTTAGAAAATAGATTCATACTAAAATATGTATAATTTGTTACTAGCGGTTTATTGCAAAAACGTGCTTGCACTAAAATATGTATCATTTGTTACTTGCAGTTTATTGCAAAAACGTATCTGTACTAAAATATGTATTATTAGATGATTGCAGATTTCGTACAAAAACATATTTGCACTAAAATTATATTATGAGTTGTTTGAGGATTTAGTGCAAAAAAATTTGCACTAAGATATATATCATTATTTGTTGCTTGCGGAGGTAATGCAAAAACAGATTTGCAGTAAAATATGTATCATTTGTTACTTTCGAATTTAGTGCAAAAACATAATTGCAGTACCTACGACGGAGTTCCGGTGAGGTCATGACACTCCGGTAGTAGTTGTTGGAGCCCCGGAGGGGGATATTGGTGGCCGGGGGAGACTAATTTATTTTTTAGGAAAAAAAACAAAGAGATGTATAAAGGGTATTTTAGGTAAAGAAAAATGAGTATTCTTATTTTAGAATAAAAATGTAACGTGTCCTTCCCTTGAATATAATTATATAATAAATCCTTTTAACCCATTGCCTCTTAGTACAACAATATATATAGTTTTTACGGCCCTCTAGGCCCTATTTGTAAAAAAATAAAAAAAAATTGTATAACAATATATACATATTTACAGGCAGAGAGCAAAAAATATCTCCTAATGATTGTCGAATCCATTCAGTATATCACGGGTGGATTCAAGATTTTATTATAGGGTATGCTAATATACAAACAATAGTATCACTATAGTTACATTGACACTTTTGTTATTCTTGCATTAAAATGTATTAGTTATAACTCTACTCTACTAGATATACGATATATGGTGTGTATATATTCGATATATGGTAGTTGAAGTATCTCATTTCACTACAAATAATAAATAAACTCTCCCCACCTAATATGAGACTCAAAACATTATATCTCCCTGATTTTAATAGACGCCTTCACCATTAATTAAACCAACCCGCTATGCTTCTTGTTAACACCATTTCTACTTGAGGATTTTAATTGAAATTGAAAATAACATAGGTGTATTTATATATATATATATATAAATACAAAGCCTTTCAGGTACGGTTTAGCGGGAACGGTTTGTGGCTTTTTGCGCCCAACTATTCCACTGAAGTCTGCAATGTTCTCTTTTAGGTGCGGTTTTGTATGTTGTCCACCAAAGTTTGTGTCTCCATATTTTGATTGAGTATATCTATATTTACACCACTCAGAATCTAATTCCATAAATTTCATTGAGTTCATATCAAAACATCTTCATTTTAAGGGATGTTTTCATATACTTTCAAATTTATATGTAAATGTAGATATTTACACAATATTTTATTTTAATTAATTTTAATATTTTGACCGGACATATCTAGTTACACAACTTAGAATTCAATTTAGTAAATTACATTGAGTTCGTACCAAAATCTTCTTCATTCTTATGGGAGCTTTTATATACTTTCAATCAGATGTGAAAGCTGATATTTACAATACAATATTTTATTATTTCAATTAAATTCAATACTTTGACTGAGCATATTTTTAATTACAAAGCTCAAAATCTAATTACGTGAATTCCAAAGTTCGTATTAAAATTCTATTCATTTGGAGAATTACGTGTCTTATAACGCTTGTAAGCGCAAGGGTTCAAGCTCCATTGCGGACTGTTCATACCAAATCTAGATGCCAAATATATATATATATAAGAGATGATTTTTTTTTATGAAACTTGATGGATATGATCTCTATAATTAGAAATCATCTTTACCAAATTTCATAAAAAAAATAAAATCACAAAACACAAAACAAAACTCAAGCAGGAAGTGGGCTAGTTACAATATTGATATACATGCGTATTTCTAGACGTAGAAATTTTAGATGTTAGATAATCCATTTCTCGTATTAGTTTTGTGATGAACTTTAGTGGAGATCATTTACTTATTATAGAGATCATCTCTACCAAATTTCATAAAAGTATTATTCCACATACCTCTCGAAATAGACAGTTCTTAAATTAATTAACTTAAGGATGATCCTTAAAAGAAGGAACCGTATATATATATATATATATCCCTGCAAGTTGGATCATCTAAAGATTATTTCTATTTTTTCTCCTTATATATATTTTTTCCTTCTAACCTTATATAATATTGTTGAAATGAGATTGAAAAGGGTGAATTAGTCTTTTCTGCACTAAAATAGAACTACTTGTATACAAACCATAGTGAAGTACAAACATACAAACTAGTGTCACTTAAGGCAGTTATATTAACAATTCTATTATTCTTTCTTTAAAATATATTAGTTGTTATTCTCTTCATGTGCTATCTTAATTTATTTCAATACTTTTTTCTTATTGTTAAAAAATGTACTAAATATCTCCTTTTATTACAAATAATAAAGAAATTATTCCCACTTCAGATCACTACACCAGTCGGTAGATTGGGCGAGGTATTTAATATATTACGTCGCCCTATATTTACTTACGCGATGTATAAATATATACGTCTCCTAAGATATTCTTAGACGACGTAATTTTTTCATACGTCGCCTAGAATAACTTATGCGACCTAGGTATCTATTTGGTCGTGTAAGAAAGATTTAGGCGACGTGAGCAATAACCTACGTCGCCTAAAATCAACTGATCACGAGCATTATATCTAAGTGGAGGACCACCAGGAATTACCTTATTGTTAGGCAACGTAAGTATGTAGGTTCTTTTAAACATAAAGTAGCCGCAGCTCCTCCATTTTTTGGATCTAAAGGTTGTGGTCTGATTTTTGGGCGATTTTGGCGATTTGAAACTACAAATCAACAACATTCTCCTCGTTAAAGGTTTTTTTGATCTATAGTTAGTTTATCTCTTATTAATATTATTTTTTAAGTAATTTGTGTATTTATATAAATGTTGAGATTTGTGTAGAAAATGTGTATTTGTTGTTGAATATATGATTTTGTTGTTAGTTGTTGCCCCTATTTGATCTGTTGGTTAGTATTTTTGATAGTGGAGACAAATATTTTAGTATAAATTTGTAGATTTGTAGATTTGAGAATATATATTAATTGTTTAAAATACGTTGAGATTTGTGTAGAAAATATATATTTTTTGTTGAATATATTATTTTAGTATAAATTAGTTGTTGATGCTTGGTTCGTATTATTTGTCTCTTGATTCGTATTGCTAGTAGTGGATGCTAATATTTTAGTATAGATTTGTAGATTTCTATATTTGAAAATATATATTTATTGTTTAAAATATATATGTTATATGGCAGTGAAAATGGATAAATCTTGGATGAAATGCTCAGGAGGTTCAACGCAATTCATTGTCGGGGTAATGGATTTCTACACGTTTGTACGAGATAATGGCAACAGTGCGACGGGATTGTATCCATGTCCTTACAAACGGTGTTACAACATGGGCACACGGCTCAGCTTGGATGACATATACGCCCACCTGACAAGTAATGGTATAATGCCATTGTATACCTTATGGTACTTACACGGTGAAGTGCGAGAAAAACAACAGTACACGACTTCTTCGAGTAACAGTGTCGATCATTGTAGTAACCCAATTGTGGCATTCGTGCAAGATGCTTGTCCATTCCATGAATCGTACAATCCCCCTGGTGTTGACACTGCATTTCAGGCAGATCCAGATGTCAAAGAAAATATGATGTTATATCAGCGTTTATTGGACGAAGCAATGACTCCGTTGTACGAGGGTTGTAAAGTGATTACGTTGTGCTTTGTGCTTAGAGCGTTGCAGTTGAAACAGGGTTGTAATATGACGGACACGGCCTTCAACAAGTGGATTGCGGAAATGAATTATCTGTTACTCGATGGAAACAATTACCTGGACTCATACGCTGCTACAAAGAAGACCTTGAAGAAGATTGGCATGGGTTATGAGGTGATCCACACTTGTCACTACGGTTGCTGCTTGTTTTACAAAGAGGGTGCACATCTAGATCAATGTCCCATTTGCGGTGAGTCTAGATGGAAAAAAATGATACAAGCGGTGGTAAGCGGATTGCCCGAAAGACTGTTCGGTACTTCCCTTTGGCACTGAGTTGCAGCATCTATACATGTCCGAACGCACTACAAAGGAAATGCGATGGCACAGCGAAAGAATAGCAAAAGATCCTGAATTTCTGAGACACCCAGCGGATGGGGAAGCATGGAAGGATTTCGACAGGTGAAATATATGTTTACATTTTTTTATTTGTGTATATATACAATAATTAATAATTTATTATATATTCTAGTATTGAATTTTGTTTTGTCATTTTTAGGTTACATCCACAATTTGCGTCCGACTTCAGAAACGTGCGCCTCGCTCTAGCCTCCGACGGGTTCAGTCTTTATGGGACTACGGCCGTGCCATACAGTGCTTGGCCTGTTATTATGATGCCTTATAATTTACCTCCATCGTTGTGTATGAAGAAGGAGTTTAACATGCTAGTGATGCTTGTATCCGGCCCCAAGTCTCCGGGAAAGTATCTCAATGTGTTTATGAGGCCAATGATCTAGGAGCTTAAAATGTTGTGGGAGACGGGGGTACCGACTTGGGATCGATACGGTGAAGAGGCATTCAACATGAGGGCAGCCGTGATGTGGACCATAAGCGACTTCCCAGGATGGGGATGTTGGGAGGCATTAAGACGAAAGGGTACAAGGCATGTCCCATATGTTTGGACGATATTGATGTAGTACACAATAATGGAAGAATGTCGTACCAAGGCGCGCGTAGATGGCTACCCTTAGATCATCACTATCGAACGCAGCCGGCAGCATTTAATGGTAAGCAAGAGTTCAGAACTGCCCCACTAATTATGTCTGCAAGACAGGTTTACGAAGCGACCATTAAGCATTCATACCCTCTTCAATCGACGCATCCTCATAACGACTTCAAACGGGTACGCCTCTTAATACATGATGTTGTACTGAGTTTATAATTTCGATTAAGTTTCAATGAGTTTGCATCCACATTTTCAGGCACCTAAAAAGAGACTATGTTGGACTCACGTCAGTATATTCTGGGAGCTGCCTTACTGGACTACATCTAGTGTGAGACATGCATTAGATGTCATGCACATCAAAAAATACGTATGCGACAACGTCTTCGGCACTGTTTTAAGTCTTGATGGAAAGACGAAGGATGATGCGAAATCTCACGCAACTCTACAGAAGATGGGCATACGCAGCAAGCTCTGGGCGAAGAAAGGGCCGTCAGGCAAAGTGTTGCTACCTCAGGCTGATTACACAGTTAGGCCTAGGGATCAGAGAGCTGTATTTAATTATATTGCTGCTGTCAAGTATCCAAGAGGTTATGCGGGAAGCCTAAAGAATAAGGTCAAAGTCTCTGATAAAAAGTTCTACGGACTGAAGACACACGACTGCCATGTCATGCTTCAGCGTGTTCTTCTAGTGGTCATCCGGCCATATTTGGGAAGTCATGTCGTCGACGCGCTAGTAGAGTTATCCAGATTCTTCAAGATGATATGCGCTCGAGAGTTGAGGAAATCGGATGTCTGCCAGATGTAGAGCGATATTGTCAAGATTCTCTGCAAGCTAGAGATAATATTTTCGCCAGCTTTCTTTACCATCATGGTCCATCTCTGCATCCACCTACCGGAACAAGTCCTGCTCACTGGTCCTGTACATTATACCTGGATGTTTTTCACTGAAAGGTATGAATTATTTTTTATTGTTTATAATTATCTATATCCCTAGTATATAACTATACAATTTTACAGGCAGCTCGGTGAATTCAAAAAAGATGTCGAAAACAAGCGTTACCCAGATGGGTGTATTGCCGAGCGGAACATCATGCACGAGTGTGTGACTTACATCAATAACTATCTCGATGATCCTAACGTGAGTGATGAAATCATTCCAAAGACACCTCGGTGGAACATCTCAGTTGTTTCCGATCTCGTGAAGCCAAGCGGCTGCTTCAGGACAGCCGGCCTTAGGAGAGCACAAATGGCGACGGCTCACTGGTGTGTGGTGGAGAACTGTACCGAAGCACAATGGTATATAGACATTCACTGAGATCAGTTTGCTGATCTAGCTCCAAACAAAACTGATAAGGAGCGTATTGCGTCTTTTCTTGACCATTTCCCTAAATGGGTAAACATTCATCCTTAGCTGACTTGTTACGTCACATGCATTTCACTAATGTTTCATATATTTTGTTATGCAAATGCACGATTTACATAGTAAAAATGCTCCTAAATATAACCGGGAGGTACAGATTTTAGTATCTAAGCCTATGCGTTGCACCATTTATTTACGGTGTGACGTAAACAGTGTCAAGTATGTGTGTCATCAAAGAGACCAAATCAGAAATACTCAGAACAGTGGAGTCATGGTAATGGCCGGTGACATCACATATTTTGGGATTCTGCAGGCTGTTGTCGAACTAAGATATGTGGAAGGCATGCCGGTTGTGTTGTTCATGTGTAAGTGGTACAACACCGACCCTAATGTTCTCGGTAGCACAAAGTATGACCGTGGGCTTTTATCCATCAACACGAATACTAGTTGGTACGACGACCTTCCATTTATTCTTGCCAAGACGGCAAGCCAAGTATTCTATATAGATGATCCATCGGCTGGTGAGGGATGGAAAGTCGTCCACTTGGTGTCACATAAGGGTACGTACAGTGAGACCACACTTGCAAGGGACGCAACCGCCACTCCACTGTATGAAGTACAAGAACCTTATCAAGAACCTGATGCAATATGTATTCCCATATCTACTTTATATATCGACTTCAGTTCAGTACTGCGGATAGATATTCCTGATGATGAAGACTCTGACGAGGATGACGATTATGACGAGGATTACGACTCAGATGATGTAGAAGGGTATAACAATGATCTCTTAAGCGGTGATGAGGACGACGATGAAGAGGAGGATGAGGATGATGATGATGATGATGATGATGATGATGATGACTACCATTGATGTTCTATATGTTCCTATAAATCAGACGAAGATGAGGGTAAAATTGAAATTTTAGTTCGCAGTTTGTATTTGTTTCCATGCCTCTGTGGTTTATTTGCATGGTATTTTCCATTTTTAAAATATGAAAGAAAGCAATTCTATAATTACTGGGTCCAATAATCTAGATTACTTGCCCTAGTATTCCAGATTACTGGCTACAGTAATCCATATCTGTGTCCAGTAATCCATTTCCGGGACAAGTAATCCAGATTACTGACCCCAGTAATCCAAGTTTCTTGCTTAGTGAACAGGATAACAAGGGCCAGTAATCCCAGTTGCTGATGCAGTAATGGATTACTGGATCAGTAATCTATTACTGGTGCCAGTAATTATCCATTACTGAGGCCAGTAATTATCCATTACGTCTCCAGCAATTTGGATTACTGTGCCCAGTTATCCGGATTGGAGAAGGCCCCAGTACGTAATCTCTTCGCTTTCCAAAGTTGGTGCAGTAATTTGAAATTCTGAAAGCATGCATGCATCTAATCGGTTTCTAAAGTTGCTGCGGCCGTCATTATAACAATTAGAATTAATGCAAGCATGTGATCCAAAGGGACAGCCCTTCATATTCCAAGGGACTACTATATAAACATGATTTGACATTCGCAAAACACCACATCCACAAATATCTCAATTTTTTGATTTTTTCCAACTTTCACTTATTTGATGCACCATGTCAACTCCTCCAAAATTTCCATCCACGTCAACTCCTCCAAAATCTCCATCCAACTTCACCGCAATGTGCATTGAGAATCTTATTTTTGCCGATGAAACGCGAAAGGCTTTTGAAGCTGAATCGGCAAAAGTTGAAGAGTGCCTGGAGAGGATATGAGCAATGCTTGAGGAAATGTCGAAGAGGAACCGTGAGATGGTAGAGGTGGAGGAGAGAGAGAAGAAGAAGAAGAAAAATAAAAATTGATATTGTATTTTTTTTTAACGTAGTTCTTTTTTTTTTCTTAACACATTGTTATTATTATTTTTTATTTTTAATGAAAATTATTATTAGTATTATAATACGTCTTCCTGATTTCAATCACAACCAAACCATCTTGTGAAAACATGTCTACTGTGTTGGTCGGAAAACAACCCTAGAGGGGTGAATAGGGTTTTTAAAATTAAATGCGGAATTTAAAAATCTTTTCAAAAAGTTTAAGTAAAACAATTTACTTAACAAATATATCAAGGAATGTAAGCAAATAAACAATCAAGCCCAAGAGAAAATAATTAAGCAATCTCAAGTAATAACAAAGCAATCAATAATAAAGAGATTGAGTAAGAAAGATTGAACCGATTTGAAGTGCAAGGCTTTTTGTCCACACGGTTTTGGTTTACCAAACCATAGTCCGCGCTCGGTTAGTTCCCCGAGAATTTTCACTAATTCCAATCTCCTTCCGGGTGAAGATCAAACCACTACAAGTGTTGTTGTCTCACACACTCTTTACAAATATTGCTTGACCACAATATTCTCACAAGAATCTCTCTCTTGCTAACCTTGTGAGATTTACCTCTCACAATATCTAAACAAGAATTTACCTTCTTGTTTTTCCTATGAGATTTACCTCTCACAATTTGAATATAAAAATTTGGCGATTCACACCAATTTACAATAACTCTCTCAAGTGTTTGTAGAATAGAATTTCAGCTCACACTAGAGTTTTCTTGAATGATCAATATGATATAGCTCAAATGATAATAATTGATCAAAAATAATTTCTTGAATCTTTAGATATTGAAGATAGATGAAGTATGGAGTATGAGAGTGATTCAAGGTATTTAGAATGAGTCTAGGAAGTCATATTTATAGTCCCAAAAGTGATATAGCCGTTTGAGAGGTTTGGTGGAAGTTTTGTACCAAAAATAGTAAAAAAATAGAAATCCAACGGCTATATTCAGGTCATCAGTCCACTGAGCAAGGCTCCTTAGTCGACTGAATGACCATCAGTCGACTGAGCAAAGCCATCAGTCGACTGATGACCTCTGCTGGTCTGTTTAGATAGATTGCTGCAGACAGCAAATTTTCCCCGATTTGTTTTAATCATATCTCATTATCCAACCGTTGGAACTTGATGAAATTTTGGATATAAGTACTATAATGTGTTAACTAACTTCTGTCCAACTTTCATAATGATCGGAGTCCGGGAAGGCCTCCAACAAACCGTTAGATCAAAACTGCGCAAAAACAGAGCGAATCTAGAAAGGGAAAAAATAAACATTTTTGCAATTAAGCTCCAAAATCAATTTTGATGCTTGGGATAGGTCAAATATATTATCCTAAGACACCTATTTTCATGAGAGCTTAAAATATGCTCAAATCAATTTAATATGAGATTATTTGAAAACCGGTTTTTGCAAGAATGGTGTTTTCAAAGAAATTTTGATTCAAACTGATTTTGATCAATCTAACAATGATGTAAGTTCATATTTGAGCTATATTATCAATCAATTAAGAAACTTTACATTAATCCTAAGCAAACACTCAATTACCGAATAGGTGAGTCTTCGAATGCTTCGATTTGTTTCTTCAAATTGATTCTTCACTTGAAGCTTTTCCCTTGAAGCTTTTACATATGATTCTTGATCTTTGTGCTTCATGGATTTGCATTGCTAGCTTGTGAGTGATGAGATTGATCTTCTTGTCTTGTCCAACGCTTGTAGAAGAATGATCTTGATTCGGATAGATCGATTTTAGTCGAATGCTTCGTTGACTTGATCGGATATTGATTAAATGATCCTTGTCAAACTTCCTTTGAGCAATCATGCTATTCTTGATTTTCCAAATAAGAAATCTATAATCTTATATCAGGAACATGTTAAATTACACATGATTGATTTATTGTTATTATCAAAATAAGATTAAGACCTTCAAGGTCAACATACTGGATAACAGTGGCCAGTAATACTTCCAAGTTGCTTGTGAAAAATTGGATTCCTTCACCCAGTAATCATGATTACTGTTCCAGAAATCCTTATTACTGGCTACTCGAAATGATGAGTCGAAATTACTGGCACCAGTAATTAGGATTACTTGCCCCAGTAGGATTAATTACTGGCCCTAGTAATAAGTATTAATGGGGCAAGTAATCCCAATTACTAGCCCCATCAATTTGCCACAATGACCCAAACACAAGCATTCTTACAGCATAGACAAGCGAAAATAAATGGTGTACAAGATGAGATATAGAGAAACAAATTCATTTCCATTGATGAAAGTAAAATTACAGAGGATGGACTTCGAAGTCCAACTGAAATAATTGGTGTACAAACAAAAACAAAAACAAAAAAAACTAGACTATAAAAAGAGGGAATTGTTAGAAGATTATAATAATTATCCACAATCATTTAGACCATAATCAACAAACCACAATCATCTAGTGAAAACATGTCTACTGGATTACCTTGGCCAGTAATCCTTCCAAGTTGGTTGTGAAAATTTGTATTCCTTGACCAGTAATTATGAACAGAAACCAGTAATCATTACTGGATACAGTAATCGTAATTACTGGCACCAATACTCATTATTACTGGGACTAGTAATATTTATTACCCGACCCAGTAATATTTATTACCGGACCCAATAATAATGATTACTGGATTCGGTAATAAATATTACTGGACCCAGTAATCCAATATTACTGGATCCAGTAATCCATTACTAGGGAAGTAATCCACACAAAACAGAAAAAAACTAGACTACAAAAAGAGGGAATTGTTAAAAGATTAAAATAATTATCCACAATCATTTACACCATAATCAACATACCACAATCATTTAGAACAACATGGTTCACTCCGATGGTCTAAGGGTTCTAAATTTGTCGAGTTTGTTCTGCTTGAAAAATGTCCCTCCCTTTTGGGACGGCTTCTTCCTATTAACCAAGCATTCCATGAAGTGAGCATGAACCCACCACAATCTGACCTGAAAACCAAAACCAATTTTTGGTTTATTATGCCACAATATTATTTACCAAAAAAATTACTAATAAATAAGCTATGAATATCCGAGCTACTTACGATCCTGGTATTTGTTGTGGGCAGTTGACATCTTTGACAAAGGTGTATGACTCAAATTTCAAATTTTTGTTCATGATTAGCCACCTCGTTCTCTTTTCATTGGCGGTCAGCTCTTTATGCATAATTTTTGGGCCGTTTTGAGCTTGATCAACCACCTGCTCTCGGTACACCTCAGGATTAATGCTCGCTTGAGTTTGGAACTGGCCGTCAAGCCAGATGTCATTCATCCAATGCTTAATGTGGTTTGCCTTTTTTCTTTTTTTAACAAGGCCAAGGTAAATATATGGAGTCGGGTATAAATATTGACAACACATAATCTGGCCAGTATATATAGATTTGATATTTGGTTGTTGCCTTACCACTGTCTCTGCATTTTTGCTCCACTTGTCATCATCGGACTTTTTACCCTTTATGGGTAGGGAGGAGTTCATGTGGGTTATTGTCTTCCGATCATTATTTATGTGGAGAAGGGTGAAATGCCTGCTTGTCCAGTGATGCAATGGAATCAAGATTCTGTTGCGGTTGAATATTTCCTATAGGGGTTCCGTGAAGAGCTTTGCAACATCATACTCGTTCCTACTGAAGTCTTTGCCGGACGTGGCAAGCTTTTCGTGGTGTGCAATACAGTAAAATTGTAAAAGGAAATTTAACAGGAATTAGATCCAAGAATGTAAATCTTCGTGCTCTGTAATTTTTTGGTTTATCGGGGATTTACGTACTGAAGCTTCCAAGTCAATGAAACCAAGTCTGTCCATTTTTTTTTGTTCTACCTCCTGCTTCATCATGGTAATGTACTGCTTCAAAACTTGCAACATTTTGCACATGTACTTAACTTGTTAGAGAAGTTACAAGTGCAATAGTAATGGATTGCTTGGGCCAGTAATCAATACTACTGGGTCCAATAATCCTGAGTACTGGAACCAGCGATTAATATTACTGGACCCAGTAATTACTGGACACAGTAATCATGATTACCGTGTCCAGTAATCGTGATTACTGGGTAGAGTAATATTTATTACTGGCCCAAGCAATCCAAATACACACGGTAATAGAAAATGATAACGGACAGTAATCTAAATTATTCAATTGCTTCTTACATCTTTATCCAAATCTCTTCCCTCAATTATGTCTTTTATCATATTTTTTTCTATAATGGGGCCGAACGGGTTCTCAAGATCCTGGTAGTAGATTTCTCTATTAAGATAACAAATTAAAATCAATTAGTATGGCTTTTTTAAATTAGTTTTACAATTACAACTTGTAGACAAAAACATGTACTTACTCGTTCGACTCCCAAAAACTGTGGTAATGCTCCTGAATCTTTATGTTGAGGGTCTGTCAGGGTTCCTTTGTGCAGTCGATCCCATTGATAAGCAATGGTTGTATGGTCCCATGGGCCTTTGCTTTCTTAAGTGGCCTGCTGATTGCTGAAGTGGCCGACTCGCTTTCCCTCTGCCTTGTTGCACCCCTGTCGTGTATTTTCACATTTTTTTTGATTGAATGTTGGGGCGGAAACGTAATGGCCCTTTGTTCGGGGGCCACCTCTTGAGCAATCTGTTTAACCACTTCATCGGCCTAGGCCAATGCTGCTTCTTCATTATATACCCTCCTCAGTCTTCGACCCTCTCTGTGACAACTTCCTCCTCCCTTTCTTTGGTCACGTCCGCTGTGTCATCAACCCTATCATCCCGAATTGGACTGTGTGGTATTGGATCATTTTGGTCTCTTGGAGTTGTAGGTGTTGTGACCCATGGTTCAGCTTGCCTCCTTTCATGTTGGCGCTCTAACAGCTTGATTCTTTTATCCGACGCTGCTATAGCGTCAACCATTTTTTTTTTAGGGCATGGACAGTTTCTTGATAGCCCATTAGATCCGGCTTTTGTAAGTCTACGTTGATGTTGTTGTCGATAAGTCGAGACAACTCGGCGACAACAGTATGCGCAATTTGGACCACCTTTTTTGCCATATTCTCATTTTCCTTTTTTTGTGGGACCTGTAATCACAGATAAAACATGACATGTAATGAGAATCTCCAGCCTATGTATAACAATAATAATGGATTGCTGGGGGCAGTAATATGATTACTGGTGCCAGTAATTTGGAATACTGGGGCAGTAATTGATTTATGGCCAAATAAATCTAGATTACTGGGAGCAGTAATTTATTAAAGTATGATTACTGGAGGCAATAATCCGAATTACTGGGGCATGTGATCAGGATTACCGGGGGAAGTAATCCATTACCAATCCCAGAAATTATGATTACTGGAACATGTCATATTTAATACTGGGAAAAATAGTCTAGTAATTAGTAGTATAACATCCTATATTTCATGCAAAATTCTTACCCTTTTTGAAAGCTCTAAGGATTCATCCTCACCACTCTTTTCTTCACCTTCAGAACCATTCTTATCCCTAACAGTTTCCTCCTCCTTTCCCTGCTGCCCTTGCTTTTTCTTGTCCCCTACCAATTATCCGTGCGTCAAATTAAAGGCGGACATTGGCCAAGCTCCGCCAAGTACAAGTTCATGAATCACAAAGTACAATTGAATAGGTTTTTTTGTCTTAAATGCATAAAAGTATAGTATTTATATAAATGCAAAAGTTACCTCTAAGAGGTTGGGGTTTGACTCCAAGGCCTTCACGTTGAACATGTCTCTAATGTTCCATGCCACAAAATGTGGCCTGCGGATTAGACGATTCTCTGACCGTGGCAATCTAAGTTTTGTGTTCTCCAAAAACCAATACTACACCAACAGCGTGCATCCGTTGAGTGTGCTTGGTTTATCCTTGTTGTACTTCTCGATGCCAGAGAACAAGAAGTCCACAGTCGAGTTCTCCCAGTCATACTTGTCAACATTATCAATGTCAATGCATATGTTGACCAGATCCCATGTAAGATTGATCCCCGTTCTGCTGAAGAAGAATGTTGAGAATAAATACATCAACAGAGTCGATGCAACCTTTTTTGGATCGACTCTTTTTTCTTTGATTAGCTCGAGTGAGAGCAAGTTCTTTATAATGGTACGAGAAGGCCCTTTTGTTTCCTTGCAATTTTTGAACAGGTTGGCCGCATGTTCCTTTCTATCCGCTGATCAAGGAACGGGTACAATTTTTTGTCCTCTAGTGTGGAGGTGAAACAAGACCGTCACAAACTCTGCTGTCAAGTCCAACTGTAAACTGCGAAAGGACCACAACATCCGGTCCGTGTTGAAATGCTTCATATTTATTTCGAAGTCAATTTCAGTCTTCCTACAATTGGCTTCCTTGACTAAGGCATCCCGGAAGCAACACATCATAGGGCCGAAGACCGTCCCGTTCAGAATATCCCATGTTTCAGTCAGGATGACCTCCCGGTATAGATTTACCAATTCGGCAAAGGCCAATATTGTGCATCTCTGGGGAAGAGACCTTTTTAGTTTAGCAGCGTCTGGCTTTGATGGTTTTGCCTGATTCTTTTATTTCTTCGATTCGGCAATTTTGGGAGAACCAGTTGGCTTGCCCTTTGAGTTTGCTACCGTTTCTTCAGCTGTCTTTTTGGTGGCCTTCTTCGATTGTGCTTCACTCAATGGTGTACGTCTTTTCCTCAATTTAGATAATGGCACAGCATCACTGCTGCTTGTAGAGAACTCTTCCCTACCACGCACCGGGGTATCATGTTGTGATGCCATTCTGATTTCTGCAAAATAAATTAGTTTATTAAGGAGAGAAGCTACATAGGCAGTTACTTAGATTACTGGAACCAGTGATTGGGATTACTGGACCCAATAATATATTACTGGGTCCAGTAATCCCAATCACTGGTTCCAGTAATCCAAGTTGCATGGAATGGATTAGCGTGGCCAGTAATTATCCATCACTTGGACCAGTAATGGATCACCGCGGCCAGTAATCCATTAGGTAATCCAGATTAATAACCCAGTAATCCAAGTTGTTGGGCCAGTAATGGATTACCGGTTCTGGTAATTATCCATAGCTTGGGCCATTCATGGATTACCGCGGCCAGTAATTCATTACGGAAGACAGTAATCACATTACTGGGTTCAGTATTTATTTAATGTTCGAGGAAATGTCATTACTGGGGTTAGTAATCCTTGTTTTGGTTATCGTTGTAGCAATCAACATTCAATAATGAACAGCAACCGCATGTCAAGGGAAGATACTACACAAACATTACACATAGAAACAGATATAAAGGGTTCAAATTTTCTTTAGACCCTGTCTATATTCACTCATAATGGTGAGATGCTTTCATCAAATATAAAATCTTCTTGGTGATGAAAATAAGTTGTTAATAGACATTAACGTACTTCAAAAAAAAATTACATGGTTGGATAAGCCAAAGAGATGACGAAGATGATGTCTTTACGTGTGTAGTACAGAGAGTTATAGAGCGAGAACTTCATTGTGAATCGTGGTCTCCGAAAATGGCGGTAGTTGTTAGAAAGGTGGGGAGAGCGAAAAGTTTTTTTCAAAAGTGAATTTTTGTTAAGGAGTGGTACTGGGTGTAAATAAGAGGAATATATCATTTACGGATGTGTTAAAATGCAAATACTGACCCAAACTTACTGACCTCAGTAATCCAAATTCTGACCCAGTAACTGGATTACTTTCCATAGTAATCCTGATTACTTCACGCAGTAATCTGGATTATTGGGCAGTAATTAGTATTACTTCCCCCAGTAATTTATTACTGGTCCCAGTAATCTATATTATTGGATCCAGTAATCCTTTATATAAAATTTAAAACAGCTGACCAATTTAGATTTTAAGATTTCACCACTTTGCGACAACGACCCAAACACAAGCATTCATAAAACAACTCACAAATGAAAATTAATGGTGTACAATATCAAATATAGAGAAACAAATTCTTTTCCATTGATGAAAGTTAAATTACAAAGGAGGGACTTCGAGGTCCAATTGAAATAAATTGTGTACAAAATGAGATATAGAGAAACAACTTCATTTCCATTGATTAAATTAACATTACAAGGGAGGGACTTCGAGGTCTACTGAAATAAATGGTGTACAAGATGAGATATAGAGAAAGAAATAGCTAATTGTTTAAGAGACACAAGACCAGAGGGATCTCAAGACTAGTGGGAAAGAACCAAGTCTAATTTTTTCACTGGCAAATCCTTGATTCATAGAAATACATGGGCAAACATGTAGTCCCGATTGATCAAGGTAATCTTTCCCATCGGACCTTCCTCCTCTCCCCCTAACCTAACAGCTAACGTAGCCGGTCCCTCACTGCGGTCACAGAGGCCAGACGTTGCTCCAGGTTTCTAATGATTCGAGTCAAATTTTCCAACTCCGAATCTCTCTTTCAAGACGGAGGCCAGACGTTGGTCCAGGTCTCTAATGCTTCGAGTCGAATTTTCCAACATCCAAACCTCTCTTCCAACTGCAGTTGGGGTCACCGGAAGACTATAGGAACAGTTAGCCTCTGAAACATCATCCATCGGTAATGGTATTAGAAAAGTGATGGAATGGGCTACTAATTATAGCAGTGCAAGCTTTGGTTTTCGAGGAAAGTTATTAATTTTGAAATGACGTGATGATACAGCTAACGGGCTAATTAATATAACCTGACTACCCAAAATGATGATACGGACGTGTAAAGGCACACTAGAAACTTCGATTACTGGACCCATCAGTGGATTACTGTCCCTAGTAATGGTAATTACTGGCACCAATAATTTATTACTGGCCGCAGTAATTAATTTTACTGCCACCAGTAATCTAAAAATTGTTTTAAAAATGAAAAAAAAAAGTCGGTCCAATCTGATTTACATATATAAATTTTTTTTTAGCATGAAGATAAATTGAAGCTAAGCTAAGTTAGATTCATCACACGCTTCTCCTTTATATTATCTTATTATCGGTTCTTATTCAATTTGTACGAGTACACCCCAGTTAATTTTGAAAAGACGTCATTTTTTTCGTAGACGTTACCCGCCCGTCCAGATCTGCCACGTGGCAACCCCCCCTTTTACCGCTAATTAATAACCTGTCTACCCGAAATGATGATGCGGACATGTAAAGCCACATTAGAAACTTCGATTATTGGACCCATCAGTGGATTACTGGCCCCAGTAATGGTAATTACTGGCGCCAGTAATCTAAAAATTATTTTAAAAATTCAAAAAAAATGTCGGTCCAATCCGATTTACATATATAATTTTTTTTTCTAGCATGAAGATAAATTGAAGCTAAGCTAAGTTAGATTCATCACACGCTTCTCCTTTATATTACCTTATTATCGGTTCTTATTTAATTTGCATGGGTACACCACAATTAATTTTGAAAAGACGTGATTTTTTTTCGTAGACGTTACCGCCCGTCCAGATCTGCCACGTGGCAACCGCCCCCTGCTTCTAATTAATAACTTGTCTACCCGAATGTTGATATTGACGTGTAAAGCCAATCTAAAAACTTCGATTATTGGACCCATCAGTGAATTACTGGCTCCAGTAATGGTAATTATTGGCTCTAGTAATTAATAACCTGACTACTCGAAATGATGAAACGGAATTACCGGCACCAGTAATGGATTACTGGCATCAATAATCCATTACTAGTGCCGATATTTATAAATACTGCCCTCCAGTAATCCTTATTATGTGGGCCAATCCTAATTACAAGCCCACATAATAAGGATTACTGGAACCAGTAATCATTCAGTTCATGTTTATAATAGCTGAACAAGTAGATTTCAAATTCCATCAATTTGCCACAAATCAACAATGATGTTGACCTAGAAGGTCTTAATCTTATTTTGATAATAACAATAATTTAATCATGTGTAATTTAACATGTTCTTGATTTAAGATTATAGATTTCTTATTTGAAAAATCAAGAATAGCATGATTGCTCAAAGGAAGCATGACAAGGATCAATGGAATCAATATTCGATCAAGTCAACGTAGCATTGGACTAGCAAGAGAACAACCTTATCACTCACATGCTAGCAATACAAATCCATGGAGCACAAAGATCAAGAATCATATGCAAAAGCTTCAAGTGAAGAATCAATTTGAAGAAACAAATCGAAGCATTCGAAGACTCATATATTCGGTAATTGAGTGTTTGCTTAGGATTAATGTAAAGTTTCTTAATTGATTGATTATATAGCTCAAACATGAACTTGCATCATTATTAGATTGATCATAACCAAGTTTGAATCAAAATCATTTCAAAACATCATTCTTGCAAAAACCGGTTTTGAAATAAATTCACTATAAATTCATATGAATGAATTTTGATACAAAAACATATTTGGGAGTCTTAGAAACTTATTTGGAACACTCCCCAAGCATTAGAATCAATTTTGGAGTCATATTGCAAAAGTTGGAAAAATTGCACAAAACTTCCACCCACCAGAAGCATGTAGTCGACTACATGATTAATGGGTGAGTAGACTACATCACTGTTGAAGGCCATGTAGTCGACTACATGGGCATCAGTGTAGTCGACTACACTGCCAAAATATAGCCGTTGGAGAGTTGGTATATGTCTTGTTTTGCCCCACAACTTCTTGTAACCACTTCAAACGGCTATATCACTTTTGGCACTATAAATATGACTTCCAAGACTCATTCTTAACAACTTGAATCACTCATATACTCTCTACTTCATCTATCTTCATTATTCAAAGATTCAAGAAATTGTTTTTGATCAATCATCTTTTATTTGAGCTATATCATATTGATCATTCAAGATAACTCTAGTGTGAGCTTAAATTGTATTCTACAAACACTTTAGAGAGTTATTGTAAATTGGTGTGAATCACCAAACAATTATATTTCATTGTGAGAGGTAAATCTCATAGGAAAAACAAGAAGGAAAATTCTTGTTTAGTTTTTGTGAAAGGTAAATTTCACAAGGTTAGCAAGAGAGAGATTCTTGTGAGAATATTGTGGTCAAGCAATATTTGTAAAGAGTGTAGTGAGACAACAACACTTGTAGTGGTTTGATCTTCACCCGAAGGAGATTGGAATTAGTGGAAATTCTCGGGGAACTAACCGAGCGCGGATTATGGTTTGGTAAACCAAAACCGTGTGGACAAAACGTCTTGGACTTCAAATCGGTTCAATCTTTCTAACTCAATCTCATTATTTACTTGCTACATTATTGTTTGCTTGAGATTGTTTATTTGCTTGATTGCTTATTTGATTGCATTCCTTGATAATTTGTTTTGTAAATTTATTTTACTTAAACATTGTTAGAAAAGTTTTTAAATTCCGCATTAAACTTTATAAACCCTATTCACCCCCCCTCTAGGGTTGAAATCCGACCAACAAATGACCCAAACACAAGCATTCTTACAACATAGACAAGAGAAAATAAATGGTGTACAAGATGAGATATAGAGAAACAAATTATTTTCCATTGATGAAAGTAAAATTACAGAGGAGGGACTTCGAGGTCCAACAGAAATAATTGGTGTACAAGATGAGATATAAAAGAGAGAACTTATCTTCGAGGTCCAACTGATTACATATTCAATTAAATGGTGAAATAAAACGAGCCCAAAAAAGTTTAAGACCAGAAGATGGAAAAGATACCACCAACTATTCAAAAAAAAACGAGGGAGGGCTCTTAATTATGAAGTTAACCCCCCGCACTGTTGTATGTTTTCCATAATCGGAGAAACACTAGGTGATAGACGAGCACGTGACTGCGATGCTACGGGCAACATGTCAACAAGCCCCAAAACATAAGAACTCCCTAGATAACCCAAATACAGAAAACTGAGTCAATCCAAGAAGAACTCAAGGAGAGGGAGCGGAGAGATAAACAGACGGGGCAGTTTCTGAACAGAAGATAGGAAAGAAACCACCAACTGTTCAAGAAAAACTAGGTGATAGATGGGCAAGTGACTGCTATGCTAAGGGCAACCTATAAAAGAGCCCGAAACCATAAGAACTGCCTAGAAACCGTAGATCGACAAATGGGCTTCAATCTAGGAAAAACCAAGGTTTCCCATCACCTAACCGTCCTCTCTCCCTACCCTAACCTCTCATGTAGGCGGTCCCGCTCTGTGGACACGGCGGCCAAACATTGCTCCAGGCTCTAATGTTTCAGGTCAGATTTTCCATCCTCCTAACCTCTCTTTCAAGTCTTTCCACCTCCGAAAAAGGTTATCAACTGCACTAGGAGTCACCGGAGGCCGATAAGAACTGTTAGCATTTAAAATATTATCCATATTAATGGTATTTGAAAAGAGATGAGAAAGATATAAACCTGATGGGATGGAATGGGTTACTTATAGCAGTGCAAGCATTGGTTTTTGAGGGAAGTTATTAATTTTAAAACGACGTGACTCTTTGGTAACCACTCCCCGCCTGTCCCGTGCTGCCACGTGGCTACCCCCCCCCCCCCCCCCCCCCCCCCGGGCCAATTAGTAACTTGACAATTCGAGAAGATTACGTACATGTGTAAAGATCACACCAGAAACCTAGATTACTAGAACCAGTAATATAATTACTGCCCTCGGTAATTTGGATTACTGTGTCCAGTAATGTTGATTACTGGACCCAGTAATATGTTACTGGACCCAGTAATTATGGAATTTCCTTGTTTCAAATCTATATAAAACACCATATTTGACCAAAAAATCTCTATCAAAATTACAAGAATCTATTGGCTAAAAATTTTATGTTAATTTCATTATTTTTTTTATATTTACAAACTAATTATTATATGGATAAATTTTTAAATGCATCGGATATAATCCGATCCGAACACATTTGGATATGGATCGATATTTTGATTATGCGTTACATGATTCGATTCAAATCCGATCCGAAAACTTTTCCAAATATGGATTTGGATTCACCTTGATCCGATTCAAATCCAATTCGTTTACAGGCCTAAATAACATGTAAGTCTGTTGTGGACGCCCTTCTTATGACAGCTGGCGCAAGTTGATTGACATCTTCTCATACTTTCCGCTAGACTTCATCCTCTTGTTCCTATACCTGCTTGGAAACCTCTGAGGAAGACTCGTCCATATTTGTTATTGGGTGAATGGGGAAACTGTACGATTTCCTGGATGAATTAGTGTGAAATATGACGTCAACGAAGTTAGAAACATCCCTGTTCAGATAATTCATACACACCAGGGGATGAATTATGAACATTGAATCTGTGAGACTTCTTCATCTTTATTTCCAGATTCTCCTCTATTTTCGGTGCGAGTATGGTTGTCCACAACAGAGACTCAGCTCTCTTCTTACAGATCATATCCATTTGTTTTATCCTCGTATGTTCTAGAAGACAATATACTGGCATCAATCGCTCAAACCTAATCCTACAATCAGTCAAATAAAAAAACTATAATAGGATAAACAAAATTAACATGTGACGAATTTAAATAGACAAAAACAATCAGTCTATTTTGAACCCATTATCTAGTCTAATCTAACATTTGTGAACAATTGAAACGTAAGTTCAATATATAATAATGCTAGAAAAACTAAAAGTATATATACTTGATTGGACCGACTTGTTTTTAATTTTTTTAAGAGCCTTTTAATCTTAATCTAAGTATTTAACCACGTAACGTACGTCTTAAAAATGACAGATTGGGATGGCCTAAACAATAATTTTCTTGATTTTTTTGGCATAATTAGATAGATCTTGTTTAATTGATCTTGATTAGTACATTTTAAATATTAAATATTCATTAAATTTGGAATTTTTTATTTTAAGTTATGACATTTTTAATGTAGACAACATTATTAGTATGTGATAGTTTGCTTATGTGTGAGTGTCTTAACTTTGATGTGTGTACAAAACTTATCAATGGTGTATAAATAATTCTACCATAACATGTATATCTAACCATTATATTCTTATAATTTTTGGAGAAAATTTTGGTCAATAATTTTAACTAAAATTTATTTAAAATTTCCTTCACAAATATTTAGGCGACGTACAAGTTATACATACGTCTCTCAAGTTTATCCTAAGAGACGTACGAATATATTACGTCGCCCAAAAGTATTCCCCCATAAATTTTCGCGAAAATTTTAAATTATTTGAAATTTTCAAATTTTTAAGGCGACGTAGTTTTTAAATACTTTGTATTACACTTACGTCTCCCAAGATTGTGGTTATAAATAGAAATTATTGAATCTTCCCTCCCCCTTTCATTCTTTACGAACCCTAAGCTCTCTTCTCTCTCCCCCGGCACCCCTCTCTCTTTTCCTCCTCTGTCCCCTACCCTCCCTCTCTCCCCACACAAGATTTACTCTCTCTTCTCTCCTACACCGCCTACGCAACTCCCCGTCTCAATCTCTCTCTCTCTCTCTTACACAACCTATTTCTATTTGGTAAGCTTCTCACTCTCTATTTCTATTGGTTTGCAATTATGGGGCTTGAATAGGCGTTATTGCGTGAAGTTAGATAGTTTGGCTTGTATTCGAGTATTTTTTCCTATGTGCCTGTTACCATAATTATGTTATCAGCTGCATGATTTGGTCTAAACACCAATCCAAACTTGTTAATTGTGCTCCATGTCCCCTAAATGCTCAGAGCAATATTGGGACAGTAATAGAGTAGTTGTTCCTATGTGCCTGTTAACATAATTGTGTTATTGTCTATTCAGTTGTATGAATTGGTCCAAACACCAATCCAAACTTGTTAATTGCGTAATGGATTACTGGCCCTAGTAAATTTGATTACTAGTCCCAGTAATGGATTACCGGTACCAGTAATGTATGCGTGTTTGTTTTGTTTTAAGTTTCCTGTTCCGGTGAATCATCCAAACCCAAGCATATAACTAAAAGGAAAAATAATTGAAACAGCCTTTAAGTAACACTTTTTAGTATGCCCATAAATACATGTATTCAACAAATTAAATAACTCTATTGCCACAATTATATACATAAATTTTTCATCTATGTTAAGCATGAACACGAGATATTATCATGTTTACTTATATTTTTGTCATGTATGAGCTTCGATCACTATTTGTCTTAATTTGTTGTATAATAGCCTCGTAATATGAACCTTCATATTAACAGGTCAGTAGGTTCATATTCAAGCATTTGGTAGTTGAGTTTAGTTAAATCGAATTGTTATTTCATACATTTTTGTTCTATGTGGACCACAATTGTGTTATGGTCTATCTGGCTGTATGAATTGGTCCAAAACACCAATCCAAACTTGTTAATTGTGCTCCATTTTCTCCTAAATTCTCAGAGCAATATTGACCGCGTAATGGATTACTGGCCCCAGTAAATTTGATTACTGGACCCTGTAATGGATTACCGGTGCCAGTAATGTATGTGTGTTTGTTTTGTTTTAAGTTTCCTATTCCGGTGAATCAACCAAACCCAAACACATAACTAAAAGGAACAATAATTGAAACAGGCTTTTGGGCAAAACATAAATTGAAACTGAAATTGTTATGAAATTGAAACCCTAAACTTCAATTTCAATTCAATTCAATTCAACTCAATTAGGGCAAAACTAATATTGAAACTAAATTTGAAACTGAAATTAAAATTTGAGATTCAAGTCAGGGATGCCTCCGAGAGCGTATCTGACTAGTTAGAAGTTGCGCCCAGAGGTGCAGTACGATGAGCTGCAGCAGGCTTTGTTGCGCGTGGCCTCCCAGCCCTCCACCGAGCAACCCTCCTCCCAGCCCTCTGCCCAGCCATCCGCCGAGTAGCCCTCTGCCCAGCCATCTCAGTCACCGGCGTTGCTGCTGGTGCTCCCTACCCCGTCTACAAATTCAACCACCGACAGCAACACCGGTGCCGGCTTCCCCGTATGCAGCATTAGCTCCAGGCATGCTGTAGCAGAGGCCACCATATCAGGTAATATACCCTTAGATCTCTTTAATTATAAATAGCAATTCTTATTCTTTGTGATTGACTAATTAATTTGTATGCTTTTATTTGTAGGTATGCAGGCCTCCTCTTGTAACAAGAAGAGAGAAGTCGTCACCGAGAAGAAGACAGCGGCAATCGTCCGTACGTCAGGGAACTCCCGTGTGACATACGACCCTGCACTTTCTGGGCCGCCAAAGGAGGTTCGTTCCCGACTCGTCAGTGACCTGTCGGCATTCTTAAAAGACTGAGTGCCGATGTTGTACCCGACATTTGGGAAAATGCCTCTATCGGAACGAACAATGCTCTTCGACTACCTGTCGGTAAGTACATTTTTCTTATTCTAGTTAACTTATTTTTTTTTGCCTTACTAAATTTTATTTTTATTTGTACTAATGTTTCTTCCTGAGTTCCTGTTTGGTTTGTAGGAGAGTTATGACATCGATCCTGCTGATAAGGCACTCGTCACGTGGATACAGAAGAAGGCTGCGGATCGCTTCAAAGATTGGAAGTACAAGATCCACAAGAACTGGCAGGCGCTGGGCGATTCTCCCATTCCGGTGGAGTTCATTCATCGCCCGGACTAGTGGCAGTGGTTATGCAACCACTTCAAGGCTGAGGATTTTCAGGTTATTTTTTCATTTATCTTATTTTTTTTGTTTCATTTAATTTATATGTTTACAAATGCGTAAATAAATAAAACTGTTTTTATAGGAATTGGACACGCAGATGACCCAAATCCGGGCCTCCGAGAATAAGAAGGCCCACAGCGGGGGGGGGGGGGGGGGGGCAGGCCTTTGTCCTCCGAGCTCATGACCTGAAGCAGAAGGGAGACCAGGCGCCTCACCTCACTACTTATGTCGAGGTGTACAAGAAGTATGATCCGGACCGTGTGGTAAATCTTTTTTATACACCACTTTAATTATTTTTTTTCATAGTATTATTACTTAGTTAGTACAAGCATTATTTTTTATGCAACATTTATTGTTATTTGCAGGCAGTCGTTCAGTCCGCGAGGACTACTGAGTTGGCGAAGATGATGGCTAATCTGCCTCCGATCGATGAAGCGTCGGACGGTACTTTGCCGGCCAGCGCCCCGGCCCTGGTCCTCTCTTACGAGACCCAGGTCTCTGTCCTTGAGAGAGCAGTGGGTCATTCGAGAGGGACGAGGGTGAGGGGCTTAGGGAGTGGCTCCGCAAAGCTGCCATGGAAGAGAGGCCCATCATCGCAGACGGATAGCGACACATCTATAGAGCTTGTGGCTGAGGTTGCCCAGCTTAGGGAAAATCCAGTTGCGATACACGAGCAGCTTCAGAGGGAAAGGGCCGAGCGAGAGAGGGAGAGGGCCGATTTTGAGCGCAAGTTGCAAGCTTAAATAGAGTATGTGATCAGAGCGGCCGGGATTCAATTGTTAATTCCTCCCTCGGATGGCTCCTCCCCCTACGTTTTATTTAGTGATAGAACAATTTCTCTTTGAACATTATTTATTAAATGGAATTGAATAAAATTTTGATAGTTTATTAGACATATATTTATTCAATGATAAATTGGGTAGGTCGAATTTGTTATTGAATATTGCAGATGCGGCTGTAAATATATGCGCAGGTGCGGCTGCACACAAAAGCTATGATTAATCTAGATTACTACTGGCCCCAGTAATCAAGATGCACAGAAATTTGGATTACTAGACCTAGTAATCAAGATGCACATAAATTTGGATTACTGGCACCAGTAATCTAGATGCCCATAAACTTGGATTACTGGACCCAGTAATTTTGATGCCCATATTCTTTGATTACTGGCCCCAGTAATCCAGATGTCCAGTAATCATGCTTACTGGCACCAGTAATCCAGATGCCCATAATCTTGGATTACTGGACCCAATACTCTTAATTACAGGCCACGTTGAATTTTATTTTAATTTGTAACTTCACTTTAGGCGACGTAGGTAGGTGGCTTAAACTTCAATTTAGGTGACCTACTATAATACGTATAGGTGGCCTAATGTAATCATCGGAGACTAAGGATAATACATTCGTAGCTTAGTATACATCTTATGAGACCGAGGATAATAACCAGGTGGCCTAGAGTACCACTTAGGAGACCGAGTAAAAATACCAACGTCGCCTAGATTTACCTTTTAGACGACGAAGGAAAATATCCCTGTGTCCTAAAATTCTTACTTAGCAGACGTACGATAACTCGAAGGTCGCACAGGTGTCCAACTTATGCGATGGATCATAACACCTATGTCGCCTAAATGTTTCTTTTCTACGACAGAGGATAAAAGGATACGTCGCCTACTATTGAACGTTGTACGACGGAGGATAACAAATACGTGGCCTAAGATAAACAATTCTACGACGGAAGAAAAATTATACGTGGCCTAGGAGTACATTCTCTTACGATGGACGATAACATCATCGTGGCCTAAGTATCAATTAGGACGACGGATTAAAAACATCCGTCGCCTAATACCTGGGGTGACCAAAACTAGGCGACGTATTTTGGGCGACGTAGTTTACGTCGCCTAAAATAAGGCGACATAAAAACATATTTTAGGAGACGTAGGTAATACGTCGCCTAATTCTCCTCCTCACGTAGTGGCTTTTAGTCAAGCCTAGCACTGGTAGCCTATGTTATGGTCAGCCGAACCTCTTAGAGCATGTAGGTCCACTATTTGGACTGTCTTAGAAACTCATGTCTACCTGAGGAGGGGTATATTTGACCACTATATGGATCATCTATATTAGTTGGCCATTGGCGATGCCAAGAAAATTGTATGACCATATACATGGCCGAGCATAACGTTCTACATGGTAGGCAAGAAGGACGTTAACCAATAAACAGAAAGTAGCTGAGCTAGAGGCAGTGGCGTAGCCAGGAATTTGAAGTCGGAGGTGCGCAATTCGAGCTGATCGGTGATGAGTGGGAGTGGCTGAGTGATCGCTGAATGGAGTCACTAGTCACATAATGTGGAGTGAAACGGTTAAACAGAGCGAAAAAAAATAGACAGAAACATGGAAGAACTGAGAAGAGAACGAAAAAATAAAGGGGGAGAGTGAGGTCTCGAGATCTCTCTCCTCCTCATTTAAGTGTATTTCAATTCTTAAAATGCCCCTCAACTTTTATTTCTTACAATTACATACCCTCAACTATAAATTTATGTATATAAATCTCCAGTTTTATTTTTACTTTTTTTTTAAAAAAAAATGCCGAAATCATCGGGGTTGCGCGCACACCCGGTCTTCTCTATGTGGCTACGCCACTGGCTGGAGGTGACACATTATAGGAAATAACTACTTCTGCATGCGTGAACTGGGGCATTGTTCAATGAGTAATATGGATAAGAATTGAGATACCTGTGATCTTGGAATATTGCCCAAGTTTCCCCTTTATAGTAATTTACCTTGTGTAAAAACTTTAATGTAGACCCTATCTTATACTTATAAATACAAAAGGATTACCCCAAAGAATGGATCTCATCTTCTTATTATCTCTAAATCTCTCTATAATACCAGTTCAAGCAATCTTGTAACCATTTTGGGTATCTGCTTTGAGCAAATATAACTCACAAACAATGAGAACGCACGTATTGCTAGATTGGGTAGCCAAACCAACCAGGAAGAACCTACCTACACTGCAATTTCTGGTTGTGTTTTAACTGCGGATAATCTTTATTTTTGTCAATTACTTAGCGGTGAAACTACATAATGTCATTATTTAGAGTTGGGTACTTAGTTTTGATCACCTTTGATTTTTTTTATTTGTTTTTAGCATATATAAGTGATAGTGGATAGACCTATATTCTGAATCTGAGGATGGGAAGGGGGACTAGAGAGTCAAGATTCACACTCGAAAGTGGTATGTATCAAATGTTTGAACTTAATTAGGTACTTACCATTAGTGTATGTATCTATCTATTTAATTTAATATAAGTAAAACGGAAGCCCTTTCATCCGCTTCTGCCACGTGTCAATATCTTCATTTTTCCATTACGACCCTTCATCATCCGTGGAAACGGTTTGGGATTTTAAAAATTCATAATTTTAGGAGTTGGTTTCTGCCGAATCGTCTTCTTTCTCTTACTCTCCGTGTCTTTTCTCCATACCTATTCTTTCTCATGGCCGCCTAGGCCTCTATTTAGTGATTTTACTCCTCTGCTTCTCTGATTGTTCCAACCACTTTCATTCTCAAAACTACTTTTTCGATTTCAAGTTTGTTTTATGGATTGATTAGAATTCAATATATATCTATGTAAAAACTCTAGGAGTGAGAAGGATTTATCCTCCCACGTGTTTTCATCCATCACCCCTTTCACAAAGGCTTTCTGATGAAAGAGAACGGTTACCCTTCTCTTTGTATTTCTCTCATTTCTCTCAATGTTCATGCCTTAGGTTTCTTCTTCACTCATTTAGGCTTCTTTCAATCGGTAAGATTTTTCAATCTTTATCTTCTTCTCTTGATATTAATTTTTTGATTGTTATCATGTTCCATTTGTTGAACCCTTCAATTCAATTCTATCAAGTATGTTCTTCTTTCCATTGTTTTTCAAACTCTCTACCATGATTTTAGTAAAAGTTGTACAACAATGGATATTTTCTCATGTTAATTCTTAGGCTTCTAATCTGTTGCTTGCTGATCTATATCCATTGTCATTATGGTTTCAATGCATTCTACTCTGCTATTATACAAAGCCAGCAATTAGGTATCTCCACCTCCTTCCATGTGTTCGATTAAATGTTTGAGTGCAAAATATAATTACAAATTCATTGTTATTATTTAAGTTTGATTATGTCAAGGGGTTTTCTTCAAGTTATATCTATTTTTGTTGTTGATTCTTTAGACTGGTGTAACATATGTTTCAATTTTTTATTGTTGTAGTTGTACTTCCTTCCACTTTGGTGCTACAATATAAATTTGTGACCATTTTTAATAGCAGGTTTGCTTGCTCTCCTTTTTAACAACTCTCTTATGTTTTTGGTGTTGGTATTTACTTGAATGTTTCAACAAATAACAATACTACACGAACATAATTATAATTTTATAGTCTCTCTTACCAATAAATTAGTGCCTACAATCATCGTTTACACAAAATACGTGCTTGCACTCTCTTTTTTTTTCAATTAAAATCCCGCCACGGCTGAAGAGATAATGAATAACAATACCCTCTCCCTATTTTCATTTTTTTCAGATCTTCTATTGTGAACAAATGTGTCTATTCTCCCTCTCCTTCTCATTATAGATCTTACATTTGTTTTAAGCTTTGAAAGGTGCAGGTTTAGAAAAGTCCTGAGTGAGTTAACAATTGTCTACTGGAATAAATAAAATATACTATGTTTTTACTAACAAATATATTGTTTATACATGGTTTAATTGTATGTATATTAATGATTTTGTCCTATAATCTTCTCTTGGAGTTAATATGAGCATTACTATAACTATGGAACAAGATCTCTCCAAGGTTTGGCTCACGCTATGACAGATTTTATGGTAGTTGGTACGAAATTGGTATGTTAATTAAAAGTATTCGTTTTTTTCCTTAAGTGCTGTGAGACTCTTCAATTGAGATGCATGAAGATAATATAATTCTTGGTGATTTTAAGCAATCTGTATTTTTTTTTTACTGTTGTTGTTGTTGTTGTTGTTTGTGAGCTTTACGTGCATCATATATTAACCCTTACATTATAACCTTACAATACAAGATAAAATTTATTTGGACAAATAGGTATAGATTTGCATTGCTTGAATTTACACGCAAAATTTTTGCTCTGGATATTTGTATGTTACCTGCATTTCTTTTAGAATAGTGAACTATTTAATATAATTTTTTTAATGTATTTTAGTAGGAAAAGGTAATATTTCTTTCAAAAATGATGCAAATGTCAATATCTATAGTGACTATATGATAACCGCCGTGTTTTGAGTATTTGTGCACAACTAATTTTCTATCGTTATATTTCAGTTATGCTATCTGATGTGTTTCTGAATCCAAGTTCAATGGCTACTTATTATTCAGTATATTAGTAAATCAAATACTATTCAAAATTTCACATACTGTTGGAAGGGTCCATATACAGACGATTTACACCAAATTCTCGGTGACTATTAAAATTGTATATTCTTATACAAGTACAATATATGCCACTATCCAATTAATAAAATTTTGAATAAAACTTGTGGTGAAACTTTTTAAAAATATCAAATGTGTTAGATTTGGATTGTAACAAAAGTGTTTTCGCATGAGTATTGTATATTATGATTGAGAGCGTGATTTCCTTTATAAAATCCCTATTAAGAAGATACTTTCTTAACTTAAATTGTAAATAGTTTTTAAAATGATTTTCAATACTTTATATGGCTTAATGTATAATTTCCTGTTTGATATAATAGTATAGGAAATTGATTTGTGAATGCTAGATTGCAAGGTCAACCTGCAAGAGGAGAAAATATCATTAAGTGGAATAAACTTTCATGTCTTCACAAGGTAATTCTTTTCCCCTTCTACTTCTAAAATTGGAGTGAATTACTTTGCATACACCATCAAATTGTTAATTTTTTATTGTTCAAAAGCTTGACATTGCTAACCACTAGCAAGTGACCCAGTGGTAGCGCACTAGGATCAGCGTTGGGTTCGACTGGGAGCTCCCCAGGTCGAATCCTGACAGCTACAAAAACATCTGATGGCCAGTGGTTGATCACTGTTCCATGAACAGGGATTAGTCAAGGTGCGCTACCACCCTGTGGTACTAAAAAGTATCTAGATCAAAAAAAAAAAAAAACCTTGACATTGCTGGTATAGCTTATGCAAAAATCGAAGTAGAATCAGCTAGACCGAACAAACTAAACCAATTGTGTATTCTCCAACACAATCAAGATAATGATTAATGAGGTCATATAATTAGGTTGCTAATTCATATCTTAGAAGCTCTTTTTCTTTCTTTCTTTTTTTTTTCCAGAAATTATAATACCCATAATTAGAAATCCGAAGTAATGAAAATTCCATTCTATCCCATCCCATAGTAAAACTATCAGTGTAGCTCTCTCTCTCATATCCTTTCCTTACCTTTTAAATTTTTATATTAGTTAAGTCTTAGATATACATTGAATGGCGTATGTACATTGTCTCCATGGCTTTCTATATTTATTTTCTCGCAAAGTCGCTTGATTATTCTCTATTTCCTCTGTTGCTCGCACATAAGATTTTGTTAGATAATTGAAAACGTTTTGCCGTACTAATTATCTTTCCCTTGATTATCCATTAAGAATTAAAAAATATTTGCTTGCAATTTTTTTTCTTTATAGAAACAATACTTCATCAGATACACTCGTTCTTCGAGTTGGAGGGGGGGAGGCGAATGGCGATAGGGGACTCAAACTTTGACCTGCTGTGCAAGCACCAGTGCTAAACCACTCCATGAAGCCCTTGGTGTTCCTTGCTTGCTTTTTAACTCCTGCTAATATAATTAACTGTAATCTTATTGTTATAGTGAAATAGTATAATTTCAAATGACTTTTTGTAATCGAAAATTCTGAGGGGAAAGGTCGAATATTTTGTTATAAACATATTATCTTTGTTATTCTTAAATTTGCTCACAATAATTTCTAATGTTTGTGTTTGATGAACGTATGCCTTCTCAAAATCTTTTCGAAAGCACTTTATCTGCCCAAGAAAATGCATGACGTCTCTAAAATCTACTAATGGAACACATAAGACATCAAATATTATGCCATACCATGCACCAGTATGAGATTATATGTACCTCGAATGTTTTAATGGGAGTGGAACACTTTGAACAAAAGTTTTTTTTTTTTCTTCTTCTCAATTAGCAGTATTATCTTTAATATCCTGAATAAAATAAATCAATATGTGTTTTATAAAACGCACGTGCATCGCACGGGGTTGAAAACTAGTATATATAAATTTAGGCGCTTTTTTAACTTTCTAATCGAAGTTATAATTCCTAAGTAAGGAGAGACAAGGTACACATAACATCATTTATCCGTACGTTGAATTTGTATCAGAAAATAACTGACCTCTTACTATGGGTTATTAAAATGTAATTAACTCGTAATTTGGTGGGAAAGACAGAGTATTTATATAAAATTACGTTAAGCAGAAAGAAAAATACGGTTTTTTTTTACACACAATATATACATAATTATATATATATACATATATTATTTATTATAAGAATTTATATTATATACTTTTCTTTTATATATTAATATAATTTTCTAATATATATTTTTATATATAATATATATATATATATAAATATACCTCCTTATTATGCAAAATTGGACTTAGATACCAAGCTAATAAGGAAACTTAGGCACCTTTTACTTGGTCACTTAGAAAACAACCGGTCATTAACTTTTAAACGGTCGCGCAGCCGGGGTGAATTTTGGGATTTTTTTTTACCTTTATTTGATTTTAATTTATTTGTGATGTATATGCTATTGTAATATATAATTTGAAGCGATTTATTTAACAGTAATCTAAGTTGGTTAGTGGTTAAGATTGAGAGTAAACTTTTCATGAACTAGTTCTATCCCAATTAAGTAACTAGTTTTAATCATACTTGTGATAAAGTTGATGTCCCTATCAATTTTGGAATTTTTTTTAAAGAAACCCATCTAATTTAATAGTTAAAAACTTTATCCCAAGTAAGATTACTCAGCTAATTTTGATACTGAGGTGCCTAAAAGAAAAAAAGGGGAAAATACATAAAAACTCTGTGGTTTGTCAATTTAAATGACGCTAATAATTTGAGATACCCCGAAATATAACCATACGTGAAACTATTTATTTGAGATAGAGGTACTCAAACTCTAATTTATGTTATGACTAAATGACCATTTTTTAGTATTTTCCAATGAATATGCAATAATACAAACATTTTGTGATGACTTTGATTAATATTTCATCTTTGGTTAAAAACTAATTAATTAAAAGATGTTGATTATCCCAATGGTAATGTAAAAATTACAAAAATTACAAGCTCATTTTACTTAACAAAAATTACTAGGAAAAATTTGAAAACATGTAAAAAAATAAATTAATAAGGGAAATGAAAATGAATATCGATTGTTTTTTTATTTTATTTTTTAAAATCTATCGGTTTCTAATTGGGTCAAGATAAAGTGAAAGGCGGCAATAGTACAGGAGGTTTTAGTCTTGGGTAAAATAGTTTAGGAGGTTTTAGTCTTGGGTAAAATAGTTTAGGGGATGATCTGTTAACCCGACAAACTATAGGGATTTTAACTTATTTCCCCAAAAAGCACCCTCCATATATAAATGCTAAAAGTTTTCCACAAGTTAGGACCACGATTAAGGACCATTCGTTATGGATTGGGACCTTTGAAAGACTAAACGTTGAATTTTTGGATAAAATTTCATAGAGAGAATCTGGTAGTCATGGAGATTATCTCTACCAAGGTTTTTTTTTTAAAATACATCCGTTTACCTCTTTAAAAGCCCCAATCCGTACAAAATGATTATTAAACTTTGTACTTAAGGAAAATGTTGCCATTTATATATATATATATAGATGCTAGCTCATACTTGTTCTTACAACACTACAGTCTGTTGTCTCATTCGTCGACGATATTATTAATTAAAAATTATTTTTATATCTTATTTCAATGTCTATATTTATTAGAGCGGGTCTTAAGGGTGTGTTGGGGAAAATAACGCGCATGGTTATTATAATAAAATTTTAAAATCTTATGCAATAGTCAAGTATTTCATATACTATGTTAAAATAAGGGCCGAAATACTATACTTCTTGTATGGATTTTCTAATTCAGCACTCACCTTTAGTATGTTTGAGGACACAAAATCTTCAAAAATGAGGAAAAAGTCAATCTGCCAATTGTCAATTGTAATATAAAATGAAACAAATCTGTCAATTGTAATATAAACCTATCAATTCTAATATAAATCACATGATTTTGTTTGTGGAAAAGAAAAAAACAAAAAATTTATTACAGACACCACCATGGGAGCAACTCCTTTCAATGCCTAATACTCCTAATAAGGTTACAACTAGGGGTCCATTTTCTTTAACCAAAAAAATTGTATGCCTATAAGTGTGGTCCATTTTCTTTGATACCATTGGGTGTTCATTTTCAATTTTTTTCGATAGTTCGACACTAGTGGGCTTTTAGACACGCCCAACAGTACTGGTAGCCTATGTTATAGTCAACCCAACGTCTTAGAGCATGTAGGTCCACTATTTGGACTGCCTTAGAAACACATATCTACTTAAGGAGGGGTATACTAGATGGATCATTTATATTAGCTGACCATTGGCGATGCCGAGAAAATTATATGACCATATACATGGCCGATCATAATGTTCTACATGGTGGGCAAGAAGGATGCTAACCGACCAATTTGGTTGGCCAACAAACAGAAAGTAGCTGAGCTGGAGGATGACTCACCATGAGAAACAACAACTTTTACATATGTGAACATGGACATTCAATGAGTAATATGGATAAGAATTGAGATAGTTGTGATCCTGGAGTAGTGCACAAGTTTACCCTTTATAATAATTTACCTTGTGGAAAAACCTTAATGTAAACCTTATCCTGTACTTATAAATACGAATGGATTATCCCCAAAAAAAGGATCGCATATTCTTACTATGTCTAAATCTCTCTAGAATACTAGTTCAAGCTATCTTATAACCATTTTGGGTATCTACTTTGAGCAAATATAACTCACACACAATGAGAACGTACTTCTAGATAGGTAGCCAAACCAACCAGGAGAATCTACCTACACAGCAATGTCTGGTCATGTTGTGTTTTAACTGTGGATAATCTTCATTTTTGTCAATTACTTAGCTGTGAAACTGCAACTTTGGGCTAAGCTCACCTTTTATTTTGGGTTTATCAACTTTTTGACACACATAAGACCATATTTACTGTAACACCCCCGCCTTAATCTACAGGATAACACCCGTAATTAAGACCTGAAGTGCTACTAATCCATCTTAGATTAACTAAAATGGGTATATATGTAAATGCATAAAGAAATACATACAGTAATAACATGCATGTCAAATGTCAATTTGATAATCATACTAGTGATGTTAGAACTGCACACAAATATATACATACTCAGGTTACATAACTAACTAAGAAATTCATGCGAACATACTACACTTCGGGCAAGCCGTGGCTTCCCCGGATAACATATACACAACAAAAATGAATCCGTATCAGAGCATTCTATATCGGTCCCGAACCCACCGTCTTGTTAATATCCCACGTCCCCCGTTTACCTGCATGAGTTAGAAAACGGGGTGAGCTCAAAGCTCAGTAGGGGAGGAAAAGGGAACTTTGAAAACATTTCTTGATTCGTTCTTTTAAACAAGGTAAACCTTTTCATGATATAATCCAAACATGATTTGTAACTTAGCATAATTTCACAAAACCATGCATGCTCATGCTAATGCAAGTTACCTCCCTTGTGTCAACCGTTACGTCGAATTAGCGGAATATGAGCGAGCCGAGATAGCAAATGATATGAGTCTGCCTACCCAAGACCATAGCCGGTCCTTATCAGGAATTATAACTGTAACAATAACTGTGGGCCTGACTGCCCCACCAAAGGATCAATCCATGAACATTCATAACAGGAGCCTGACCACCCTCAAGAAACATAAGATCGAGATCACAATATGGCCTCTCCGTCTAGGGTGAATATCAATAGATAATAACAATTTGGACCACAATCCACCATATCACATCAACAGTTCATTTCCATATCATCCAGAATATTAGTGCCTTGCCGTTGTCTAGATTTTCGGACTGCTCACCGCTGACTCTAGACAGTCGACGACTTGCTGACCCCCCTGGAGGTTTAGGGCTTTTCAACCCAAGGGCACCAGGCCCTGCCTATTTTCCATACCAGCAAGCACTAACCACAATTATTCCCCTTCACCGACGGAAGGCCCAAACTTAGATACTGATAATCGTGGGTAACACCCCACCATATAACATAGCCAAGAATATATCCTCATACGAATGAAGAACTTCCAAAGAGAGATAATCACACATTCAAGAATGCCTCAAGAGCGTAGAATGCCATCCATAACATAGATACGAGATATAGTTCTCCCAAGAGATAATTTTCACACCATATGTCATAAGGAGGCTCCAAACTTGCCAATATATCCTCGAGATGCTGGGTTGACACAATAATGATGCAAACATGCACAACATGCTCTAAATACAAATTAGAAACAACATATGCCATATAAATCTCATCGGACCTCATACTTGTCCCTTGATGCATACCAAAACTGTTTACTAGTTCAATCATATCAACTAAACACATATACACCCGAGGGATAACCCGTAGAGATCAAATACTACGTGAGAATCGAGTTTATTTGGCATATATCGCTTCGTATCATTGAATCATAGCTTAATCATGCGCAACGTATGTATATCAAGTGATATAATCAACATGTTAACATACATGTATAAAATCATCCATGTATAGTTAATAACAAGAGATATGCGGTTTATATATCACATATATATAAAATCATCCATTTCTGGTTGAAATAAAATCATATTATCAAGCTTAGAGAATATATAACCCCTACCTCAAGCGCATATACCAAACGGAAGGAGGAAAATGAAAATCGAAGCCCCGTTCAGTAAAATACTCAAGCTCTCGCGTCAACACGTTCCTGGCATAGGAAAATCCTCGAATCAATGATGTATAAACCCAACCCAAGTAGCCAAAGCTCACACTTAAGCTTTTATAAAAGAAAACCAAAGTAAAAGATGATGAATAGTACCTTAGAGATGGGTTTGGATGATTTCAAGCTTGAATCTCCGATCGAGGATGAGAAATGCGTAGAAATCTCTCTCTTTCTCTCTCTAGAATCCTCCGAAACCCTCTGGAGGCGCATAGAATAGTCTGGCACGAAGTTGGGGTGAAAAATGACCAAAAAGGGCTTAAAAACGTGTTTAAGTCGGTGAAAAAGTTTAATTGGCGGACCGGTATGCCAAATACCGAATACCGGTCTGCGGAGCACAAATTTCCCAAAAATTTGGTGCCGGACCAGTATTCCAAAAACACCATACCGGTCCGCGCTTTAAGTTTTGGGCCCTGGAGCACTGTTTTTGTTTTGGCCATAACATTTGACTCGGAACTCCGATTGAGGCATTCTTTATGTCCACGGAAAGGTATTTCAAAGCTCTACAACTTTCTAAGAAAACGTTTTCCCAAATTCTAGATATATTTTTCTCAGAAATTCACCGAAGATAGCGCTCTGCCGAAGCGCTACCAAATGACCAGAATTTTGCAATGGGCCTACTTTACGCCCTGTTTTGACCCACGAGGAGTGTGAATTGGACTTCGGCCAAAACACAAAAGTTGTAGAATTGTACAAATTCTAGACACCAACTAAAACAGAATCTCATTCTGATAAATAGAAAAGAAATTACGATAGCTCAAAGATAGCTAGAAATAACATATCGCGAAAGACCAAAACTTCTTATCTACCAGCCAAAATCCATTCGAACCACCCGAATCACCTAACGATCACTCACACGAGTATAAATAAGATAATATAATTCAATTTAAAACAAATTAAAATACGGGGTATTACATTTACTTTCTCACTTTACAATTTATTTTCCTATTTTTATCCACTCTTTTAGCCCTAAACTAGACCAATGGTTCAAACTAGGAGCCAATAGATTGGTGAACCACATCCAACAGGCCCTAGAGCCTTTGGGGGAGACTCGCATAACTATCAGGGTGCACCCCACATAGTTCTTCAAACTAGAACCTATGGGAAAACTGCCACAACCATTAATGATTGTCCATACGATGTTAATTACCCTAGTCATAGCCTCAATAAGGAAAATTCCAACAATGAGAGAGCCAACTTTAAGATGGAGAGGGATGCCCTCTTCCAATTGTTTAAGGAATATTACAAACTCAACTTGCCAAAAAACATGCTCCCATCCTCTTGTCCTTGTTACATTGTACAACTTTTATTTTACTATCACTAGTGGTTCCCTTATCTTAGACATTACTGAACGAGCCAATGGTTAAAAGGGTTTCCCTAATAATTATAATTAATGGAAGGATAGCTTACATTTTTATTACAAAATAAGGATACACATTTTTGTCTACCTAAAATACCTTTTTCTGTCTATTTTGTTTTATTTTATACAATTTTTTTTAATCATCACTAATCATTATCACGATCCGCCATGTCGGAGTTATAGCAACCACCATCGGAGTACCAAAACCTCACTGGAGCTTCAACATAGGTACAACAAATATGTTATTGTACTGAATCCGTAATCAACTGATGATACATGTTTTTGTGCAAATATATTTTTGCACTAATATGTTGCCCCGAATCTCGTTATAAGATTTTCACCTTTGGGACCCGGTTAATCACGGATGACGTATGCGACGACTGGTTTAAATAATTAAAATCACAGCTTTCAAAGAGTTTCTTTAATAAAATACAATCCATAGAAAGTTCTATTTTAGAAAAATTCGGCATGTAGAGTTCATTTAAAAGACATACCAACCTATATTATTCAAAACCATTTTATACAAATACATCCACAATCAATCACATTTCAAATCCGCTTCACGTCCAGAAATGTTCTCCCCACTCTACATAAAATACTGTTGATACAATAAAACCGAAGTGGATATTTTATAACAAGTTTTATATACAATACGATGAAGGCAAAACAATTACACAGTATAGTCCTTCCTATAAAAGGACTATAAATTAGTCTGTGGACGTCAGAGGCTTCTAGACTCGTAAACCGCATTCCAACCCCGAAGCATATCCTGCAAAACTGTTAAAAAATAGGGAATGAGCCAAATCCGGGCTTAGCGGGAACTATGTATTTTTTTTTATAGAAAATACACATCGCATATAAAAGCAGATGCATCTTTATATTGAAAATAAATACTTTACTGTACTAGAATAATTTAAAAACTATGCAATGTAGTCCACAGGCAAATGCATGCCGAACCCTGCTAGGACCCCTATCCTAGCCACTGGAAGCTTTACCTGACTAACGAATCCCATCCATAAGTAATTGATAAAGTGAATCAGTCCTAAAGCTTGTATCGGCTCTATTCCCCAACTATCCCGTGACTACGTCGAGGATTAATAACTATAGGCCAAGCATTCCTCTTTGTTATTAGTTCGTTATGAAGTCCTTGCTTTGCCGACTAATGGCACTTCCACTAAAATCTCCACCTAAGGCGTTACATTACGGAATTATCTCGTTAAGCTAACCATTTAATATACTTGCAGCTTTAATTATTAATAACATATGTTCATTATGATCTGGCCATTTATTCTCATAATCCATAACCATTAGCGTACCTATACATCGTCTCTAGAGTTCATTATGCATGGCCCAGTTGTTCTCTGTGTGTATCATGTTCTGTTTAATAGTGTCCTCCTATATCCTTACATCATTAAATCATAACCAAGGCATTGTTTATACGGATCAATACAATATATGATACGATACAATGATAGTAACAGTATAAGCAACAATCTCACGACAATCCTCGTATCATATCTCTAGCATAATGTCTTAATTTCACCCCGCGGATTAACCAGGCTCAGAACAACGAATCCAGCAAGTCCCGAAGGATCCGAGGTTCTTGTCTATGTCTTCTCTAGGTTGGGTAGTGGCTCAGGGACTTGGTTCTCCAAGTAAGTCATTCGAAGATAACTCTCAAAACATTTTTTGGGGAAAAATACTTTGAATAGTTAACGAAAAAAACTCCCATACAAGCCTCCACGACACCTGTGAGAAACTACACCAAGAAACACCCTAGCAGGGTGATGTCCGTTAGTAGCCTGACTATTTCCCAGGGACTCACCATTTGGGTAAGTAGTGATACACGGGTCCTACTCCGCTTATCGGGGAAACTCGTCTAACCTAGAACACATAATCCTGTGGGAAGGCAAGATACATAGATTGGGCTCTCATTTTCATAGGATTTTAACCACCTGGCAGAGTACACCAATCTCTTTTCCCATGCACTGTTTAAGGAATTTCACCCAGGAGCGACAAATAGGCAGCTCGTCTTCGAGTCACGCGAGAGCTAGCTGGTGCTCGGTCCATCATATACAGCCCATACATGTGGTCATAACAGGAGGATTATATCAATTCCTCTCTGAACAATCTATATTTAATCAGTCATATCAACCATCATGCATTTAGCTATCAACACACATATATATACACAATCGTACAACTATCATCATTCATATATTGTCGTTAAAATCATTGTTATCATGCTTTGTTGTTAATCTCATTATTTGGCCAATTAGTTCATTATCAATGTCTAATATCTTATAAGTATCAAATATGCATTGATCGGCACGATACCACATGTATGATGATTTGAGATTGATAAATATATATACATATGCATTCATTGTGAGAGATGAATAACTGTGATGATTGTGTATTGATCGGCTACATATATATATATATGTGTGTGTGTGTGCGTGTGTGTGATGTAATGATGAGATTGTATAGTCCATGTGAGGACCTGGGTTGGTCTCTAACGATTGAGACATTAAGTTGGGACATAGTGCCCTTGGGTGAAAGACCCGAAACCGTGCATGAAAACGAATGAGAGGCCATGCTACCGCATGGGTGAAAGGCCACGAAATGTAGACCTGGTGACGCTTGGATGATCGCGATTATTACTATTGTGATGGTTGAGGCCGTGAGGGATTTTGAGAGACATTGTCTCAAATGATACTAATATGCCACAATGACAGATGTGGCAGTAGTTTCGATATATATTGTTGTGTTGTATTTTATAATGTTCTATATATTGTCTATAGTATATATGGATTATATATATATATATATCGGTTTGGATAATTGTATACATAGAGAACCATTTGACCATCCTTAATAAATATATATATATCTAATGTGAAAAGTTCTAATAATCCCCAGTTTACAAACATAGTACACGAATGGATAGACGGCCTGGTAGTAACGCTGAGTAGTTGGCCAAGTATATAACTCATAATATACTATTAACAAAGTGATAACTACAAATACTTGGCATAAGAGGTGTATACTCCTCACCCGCAGTTGAGTAGCCGAGAATAGAATGGTTCTTATAGCATGTGAACCCTAGGAAGCTAGAAAAAATGGAATGCTATATGGTAAGTGTTAGGGAACAGTTTTGATACCTGAGATAGAACAATTAACGGGTTTTGGCACGCACATACATAGTGAATTGCATAGTAAGGTTTTCAAAATGATTGTATTGTTGAAGCAACATATATATGATACATATGTTTTCAAATGAAAACCTTATTTTCATTATAAACCCCATAGTTCCCACTGAGCCCGTGTTTGGCTTATTCCTTCCTTCTCAACAGTTTTGCAGGTCCATACTCGAGGGTGGCACGCGCTGTACGTTCGTAGAAGCTCTGATAACCTTTAACAACTGTCTAGTCCTTAATTCAAGGACAATGCCATAAAGGCCTTTATATTGCATTTTCAGACATTTGTATTTATTTAAAAGGATTTGGGACTGTTGTAAAATCGTATACTTAAATAAACTTTGATAAAGTGTATAGGTTGAGAAGTATTTTTATTAAATGGTTGATTGTGAAATGATGGAACAGAGGTTGTTCTTTTATTTTTAATTACAGGGCGGATTGTTGTTTAAATGAACTCCTCATACCGAAATTTTGTAAAACGTGTTTTTCAACGGATCAAGTTTCATCCTAGAAAAAGATTTTTAAAGGTTGTAATTTTTATATTTTAAACCCGCCGTCGTGCACGGCATCCGTGATTAACCGGGTCTCGAAGGTGAAAATTTCAGAACGGGATTCGAGGCGTCACAAAATCGAAAAGCCGAAATCAAGATTATTCACCTACAAAGATTTCCACTATCAATGTCTAACACCTCACACAACTACTTGATCAATACACTATCAATGGCATTTTTATGAAGATCAATGACCCAAGGAAGAAAATAAACGAAGATACTAATAAAGCCCTCGAAGACTCGTTATTTTATATTTGAGTGAGTACTTATGTTTCTTATGTAAAGATTCATATTTGATTCTCAATATAGCTCATACACTTTGTTTTTACACAAGTAGATTGATCAAAACAAAGTTTCTTCAAGATCTTTTCAAAACACCATTTTGGCAAAAATCGATTTTTGATTTAATTCATATTAAATTCTAAATGATCTTATTTGGAGCTCTAACGAAAATAGGTGTCTTAGGAACCTATATTTTACTTCTCCAAGCATTAAAAATTAATTTTAGAGCTTATTTGCAAAAGTGTAAAAATTGCATTTTTGGCCTGCTAGTCAGTAGTCATCAGTTGACTGATGACCAATGCTCAGTCGACTGATGGTCCAAAAACTAGCCGTTGAATTTCTGATTTTTTTATCATTTTTGGCACCAAACTTCTACCAACTCCCTCCAAACGACCATATGTTGTCCTAAACTATATATACATTATCTAAGACATATTTAAACACTCTTGAATCATTCTTACACTATTCTCTTTATCTACATTCAATATTCAAAGATTCAAGAACATTGCTTTTGGTCAATCATCATTATTTTGAGCTATAAATTGTTGATCAAATTTGATATCTCTTAGTGTGAGCTTAAATTGTAATCTTCATATACTTAAGAGCTATTGTACATTGGTTTTAGTCACCAAATTATTTTCTTCAAATATTAAGAGAGGTTTATCTCTTAAAATAGCAAGAGGTAGTTCTTGTGGTGAGTGTTGTGAGTAAGCAATATTTGTAAAGTGAAATCACTTGTAAATGTTTGATCTTCACCTGAAAGAAGATCTGTGTTAGTGAAAATTCTCGAAGAACTAATTGAGCGCGGAAGTAGGGGCTAACAAGCCAAACCGTGTGGACAAAAAGTCTTCAACTTCTATCGGTTCAATCTTTCTATCTCTAGCTCTATTGTTTATTGTTATATTTACTTTGAGATTGATATTACTTAAGTGTTTTGTTTGATTACTTGATATAGACTTTAATTAATTTTAAAAACGATTTTTAAAATCCGATTTAGTTTTAAAAACCCTATTCACCTCCCTTTTAGGGTATTTTTCGACCTACACTACCTAGCCCAAACTCTATGAGATGCAAGCAAGCCTAGGGTTTTTAAGAAAATACCCATTTTGAGTAAAAAATTCTAACGTAACATGTAATTGTTTGAAAAGCAAGTTAAGTAGTAGTGTTCCCATATTAGAGAAGCCGAATCCACGAGTTTGAAAGCTTGAATCAAGCCAAGAGCCACCGAGTCGCAAAATTCCCAAATTAGTGCTTTGAGCCTTAGCTATAGAGGAAAGAAGGATGAAGAAGATAAAGGCTTGAAGATCGAAGTTTGTTTTGGGGATGAAGTGTGGGTAGAAATCCCTCCGGAAACTCTCTCTAACACTCTTTAAAGTTGTGGCTCGAAAATGGGGGAGAAGGAGACTTAAAATGGCATATAAATGGTCAAAACAAACTTTTTGGTGTACCATGATCAATCTGGGGGAGACCACGATCAATCATGGAGTCCATTGTCGGCACAGACATTTTGGATCTGGAGCACTATTTGTAATTCTCTCATAACGTCTTGCTCGGAACTTCGATTGAGGTGATTTTTATGTCTAAGGAAAGCTAATTCAAAGATCTACAACTTCCTAAGAGAAAATTTTCTCAAATTGTGGATGGATAATTCCCCTAAATTCACCAAAGATAATGCTCTGCCACTAAGCTATCGAATGAACAGCTTTTGCCAACGGCCGTACTTCGCATGATGTTTTGACCAATGATATTTATGAATTGGCTCTCAGTCAAACTCGAAAATTGTAGAATGTTATAAAACCTAGACATATGCTTAAATGGTGACTAAATCGAATAAGAGACGAAGAAGTTAAGACAGCTCGAAGTTGGCTAAAATCATCAAATCGCGTACGACCGAAACGTATGATTTACCAACCAAATTCGATTTGGACCACCTGAATCACGAAACAATCACTCACATGAGTGTGAGGGGGCTAATAAAACTAATACGGAGCGCTACAATACTTTGAGACTCTCATATCTAGGATTTCACCACTCACGGTGAAATAAACGAAAGAATGAAAGCAACTAGAAGGAAATGGAAGAATGGGGTGTTACAACTAAATCTGTAAGGAAGTAATGATACTTGTTTTAGTGTAAATCTATTTTTCCTCTAAATCTTCAAGCAACTAATGTCACATATTTTAGTGCAAATGTGTTTTTCACGAAATACATAATAAATTAAGATAAAAATTTAAGTGCAAATTTATTTTTGCCCAAAAATCGTAAACAAATGTAACTTTGAGTGTAAATTTGTTTTTCCACTATATAAAAATTATTGCAGGAGCTCTGATGACCGGGTTGAAGGTACGACAATGGTCACCAGAACTCTAGTAATGTTTGTCGAAGCTCCGGCCAAGGTCGTCGAATGTGGTTAGTCAGACTTAGCAACCACCAATCGTAATACATAAATAAAATATTATAATAAGGGTATAATTGATCATTCAAGAAAAAAGATGAATCCTTTTAGTGGATATATATGTAAAATTATCCTATGGCTAAAACAAATTACGGAAGAAGTCCTTTATTTAATATGGAATTTGAAGATTTCCTTTCATTGAATATAACTATGGAAGATGCACTTAAGACCTATTTTCTCTCTATATATATTAACTCTTCATTTTTTGTACTTACTAGGTGTCCATACATGGATTCTACATTGATTTATGATACAAATAATCTCCCAAACGCGGCCTAGCGAGTGCATGCAAAGGATTCGCCATAACCAACTGTCATATGACTCGTTGAGGTTAATGCATGGCTGAACAGCTGGAGCACTCCAAGTGAAGCATTGAAGAAGCCTTGCTAGCAGCATTATTGTCATTGTCGAACCCAAGAGAACTCCTAAGCATCCTCTTCGCCCACTACTAAAAGACAAAAGTTGAAACTCTGACTCTGTTAGTGCCACTTCAGTGCTATTGTCCCTCAGGTGTCGCTCTGGATTAAAGGTCAGTGGGTCATCCCAGATTCTTGGATCACGGCCAAGACCGAGTCGACTTAAAGCACATGGCTGCCCTTTATTTATTTATTTATATGTCCATAATAAATTAATATGACCTTTCACTAATATGGCGGTTATATTAGATATAGGCAAAGCCCCTCTCTCTTCCCTCATCCAAGATTTAGCCCCCAGAGTAGCAACGCGCTATAGATAAGAAAACCTACAAAAGTTGAACAACTGTGCGAAAGAGTCCGTTTCAACAATGAGGCGCAGAAATTTTTATGCCTAATAAAGTTACAGCAAGGGATTGCCTAATTTTTACATTTTCTTTTCATAGTTCGACCTACCTAGAAAAATTATCGGCCTACAAATGTGATTTCGATCTTTACAATGTCGCCAAAAGTCGTTTTGATAAACGATTTTACGTTGCTTTAGCAACAAATGTTATAGCAAAAACTAGATAAACGACGCTGCTTCGGACATAGTCTAACTAAATATGGCTCACATTTAAATTGATCTAAATCAAGCAGAACAAGATTTTTTGAATGATCCAAATTGCATCATATAAGTTTTTGTCCAAATAATAAATAGCACTCTAATTAGATTGACCATTTACGTTGTACCCATAATCCAATTTTTTACGGCATAAAAAGCCTAATATTATATTGTACAAGCCATTCAATCATAAAATCTAAAGAAATTAAATGCACAAATACAACAGAATAACATAATATACAACACAATAAAAGATTGTGTTATTTTAGGTTAATATAAATATGACCTAGTTAATAAAAAAAAGCCAAAAAATATGATTACTAAAAAAAAATCACATATTTAGTTACAGTATTCCCCTTTGAAACTTCATATATTGAAAATGCTTAACGATATCTTCAATATCAATAACTTCATATATTAATCTCCAAGACAATTTTTTTGTCAAAAACATCTTACTATATAAAATTCAATTGTTAATTTCCAACCCAATATTAAATCAACCTCAAAAGATGAACGAATAGAAAAAATAAAACCAATGAGCTGCGGCGCCGAAATGGAGAAATAAAGAAGCCAAGAAAAAATAATTACAGTGTTAATAATTAGCCTATTCTCCAATTACGAAAATCAGCCCGAATGTTTAGCGGTATGTAACACACCTGACTTCAACTTAATTACAAAACCAAGCACCTGTACTTATGTAGCAAAGCGCACAAAGGCCCTTCATCCGCTCAACTTTCTAAATTGCACAAAGGCCCCTTGATTTTTACACTACCGCACAAAACCCCATATACTTAGTGAAAATTTATGTAAAGTTCAGGTGGGGCCATGGCCCCCTGGTTCCATGTGGCTCTGCCCCTGGTGGTGAGGAAAGTAGGAAACTATGTAATGAAATAGTGAATTGAATGGAGTCTACCGTGAGTTTAAAGTATAAACTTGTAATTTTTTTTATTTTTTTTTAATTAATGCAAATAGTAAACTTTTAATGGAGTGATTGGAATCTACTTCTTTACTAACTAATAAGAATATATAATAGTTTTATAAAGTATAAACTTGTAAAAAAAATTTAATTTTTTTTTTTAGTTGTGATCGGCCGATGGATAAATACCGCATGTTTGAATTAAGTAAACAGTTACTAATACTGTATTTGGTTGATAACCAAGTGCTAGATTATTAACCAATTATCCTCGGTTTGATTACTAACTAGTTTGCGAGTCAAAAATGTCACCCCTAATTATATGAGTGAAAGATTGGACTTTCAGACAAGCCCAAAACGCCATGGACCGAGTTGGCCTAGTGGTAGGGGTGGGCATAAAAATGAAATCTTGGCTCTCCCAATCTTATTTGGATAAGGCCATCCAAAAGTCCGTTTAGTAGTCAAATGGTTCGGGCTAAGCACACTTGAGCCCAGCTAGGCCCAATTGGTGCGGCCAAGGGCCACTTGATGAGGCCAGAGAAAAAAGTGTCAATATTCATTAAATGAAGGATAGATACAAGAATTATGTGATTTGGCAAGGCTTTGATATGTCGAGGTGGGATTTATAATTTCAACATACTCTTTTACGTATTATGTAACCTAACACGTGGATTGATTATACTCGTGTAGCCATTGGGTCGTAAGACGTGAGTGAATAACCCGCCCTTTAATATTATATCAGAGTTCGGAACATCCAGCACAAAACCATTTGGCAATGGGTGAAATAGCACCGAGATCTTATTACTTGATGATGCTCCGATATCCCGATGTGACATTTATAGTTTATACAGTTTGGGCCCACTATAAATTAGGGAGGAATATTTGCAAGAAAATAGAAAACAAGGTCAAAATTAATTGTTTGTTCATTTTTTTATTTTTTTTTACAAGCAATCAATAGATCTGGATGGCGCATAAAAAGGGGGAGAGGGATAGGAATCGAACCTAGGTGCTCTGCGTAAATACTCACGATTCTAACCACTTTAGCTTAAGATCTAGATATAAAATTATTCATTCCTAATTATTGCTTGTGAGTGTCCCACCAACTATAACTTCATCTTGGCCATTCACCCCCACAGAAGTCTAAATTGTGTAAATTCTTATTTTAATTTGGTGGTAAGGGAGGTTATTCTCCTCACTCAACGCTAGGGTTCGAACTCCCTCCAAAAAGATACTTGCACTACACTAAAAATGAGAAACCGGCACTGTTCAGGACACAGTCTAATTAAACATGGCTTGCATGTAAATTGATCTAAATCAAACAGAACCTGATTTTTTGGGTGATCCAAAATGCATCATATAAATTTTTTCCAAATAATACATAGCACTCTAATTAGTTTGACCATTTACATTGTACCCATAACCCAATTCTTTACTGCAAAAAAAAGCCAATTTTTACATTGTACAAGTCATTCAATCACAAAATTGAAGGAAATTAAATGCACAAATACGATATAATAACAAAATACGACACAATAAAAATTGTGTTATTTTAAGCTAACATAAATATGACCTAGTTAAACAAGAGCCAACAAATATAATTACTAACAATAGTAGAAACGCCATTTTTTTTATTTAAACATAATTAAAACCAATTAACTTTAATTTGTATTGACTTTCTTTTACACCATAATAAACCTTAGGACCACGAAGTTGCGTTCGTAGCAATGGAATAATGTTCCTATTTATAATTATCAGACTACTCAAGCGCAGTTGGAATTAGTGGCACACGTGGCACCTTCCCAAAAATCCACTGGCTCAAGTAGATATCTAATAGAGTAGTGGGTTGAGTATTAAAGTGAGGTACTTTATACCATTTCATGTATCTATATTCTTTGTGTAAATAATACATCTTCAAATCAAACAATTATAAATAGAACTGGTCACGGTACAGTAATTGAATTAAATTGGTCGGTTTATTACTAAATTGAGTAAATTGGTATTATAAATTAAAGAATTGCTATCGCATTGACATGATCGGTAAACCAACCTTCGATTAAGCTGAAGGTTCAATTGATTCGGTTATTTATTGGTATGAACCAGCTAATATCAAATGAACAAAAACAGGTGAACGTAATCTAATTAATTTTTTAAGTACCAAAATTCTACAAAGGCACTAACCAACTAACCAATCCAATTATCAAAGGATGCTTATTAATATGAACTACATAGTAAGTAATATACTACCACATAATTTATCATAAAATTATGACAGCATCGTTAAGTAAATATATAAATTTTTTAAAAAAAAATTGCATAAAGCAGCAGGAGGCCAAGAGCACAGCTGCACACCAGCAAAACTAAGGACTAAAAATAGTGAACTGAATGGAGTCTAAAGAGAATTTAAACTTTGAAGTATAAACTTGTAATTTTTTTTTTTGTTAATTAATACAAATAGTAAAGTTGTAATGGAGTGATTGTAGTCTATTGAGAGTATTTATTTACTAAGTAATAAAAGATATATAATAGTTTTACAAAGTATTAACATGTAAATTTTTTTAATTTTTTATGTTTGGTCAACCAGTCAATAAATACCGCACATTTGAATTAACTAAATCATAAAGATATTGCAATTGATTGGTGACCGGGTGTTAAGTTACCAACTAGTCATCGGCGGTTTGATTACTAATCCATTTGCGATTAGCGGTTTAAAAATGTGACTCCTAATTATAAATATGAGATTGAAAGATTGGGCTTCAAGGCAAGCCCAAAACGCCATGGGCTGAGTTGGTGTAGTGGTGGGCCTAAAAATTGAACCTTGGTTCTCCCAATCTTATTGGGATAAGGCCACCCAAAAGTTCGTTTAGTAATCAAATGATTCAGGCTAAGCACACTTGAGCCAAGTTAGGCCCGATTGGTGATTCCCAAGGGCTACACGACGGGGCCAGAGAAAGTCTCAATATTGATCAGATAATAAAGGGCAGATTTGGATACAGAAGTTATGTGGTTTGGTGAGCCTTCGATATATTGAGGTGGATTTATAATCTAAACGTGCTGCTGCACATGTTATGTAACCTAAACCTAACACACGGATTGATTATACTAGTTGATGTGGAATTCGTGTGGTCATTGGGTTGTAATACGTGAGTGAATAACCTGCTCTCTAATACTATATCACAATACAGAGCTTCCAACATAATGCCATTTGACAATGGGTCAACTAGTATCGAGATCTTATTGATTGATGACCCTTCGATATCTCGATGTGAAATTTTTAGTTTATACAATTTGGATTCTCTACAAAATTAAGGAGGAAAATTTAAGGCAAAAAAAAAAATAGTCAAAATTGTGTAGCGGGGAAATTATTTGTATTTTTTTCCCCTTTTGGGGGAGAGGGACAAGAATCGAACTTAGGTGCTCTAAGTGAATACTCACACTTTCAACCACTTGAGCTGCTCTAAATGAATACTCACACTTTCAACCACTTGAGCTGCTCTAAATGAATACTTACACTTTCAACCACTTGAGCTCAAACCTAAATTTAAAATTATATGTTCTTATATATTGCTTGTGAGTGCCCCACCAACTATAACTTCATCTTGGTTATTCACCCCTGTAGAAGTTTACATTTTGTAAATTCATATTTTAATTTGGTGGTAAGGGAGGTTATTCTCCTAACTCAATATTGGGGTTTGAATTCCCTCCAAAAAAGTACTTGCACTACACTAAAAATGAGAACCTGACATTGCTTATGATAGAGTCTAACTAAATATGGCTAGCATATAAATTGATCTAAATCAAGCATAACCAAATATTTTTTGGGTGATCCAAAATGCATCATATAAGTTTTTTCCAAATAATACATGGCCCTCTAGTTAGTTTAACCATTTACATTGTACCTATAACCCCATTCTTTACGGCATAAAAGGCCAAGTATTATATTGTACAAGCTATTCAATCACTAAATTCAAGGAAATTAAATGCACTAAAACTAGAATCCAACTATATAAATAAAAAGGAAAAAAAGAAAAAAAATTAAGTTCCGTTTGATACAAAATAAAAAATGATAAGAAAAAATACTTGATTTGTGAAAAGAAGTTGAAAAATAAGTTGAAGCATATGAAGAGATTCACTGGACCTACACACGAATTTGTTATGTTCAAAAGGGTATCTCAAACCACTAATTCTACGTAAGCCCTAGCGATAGCTAAAAGAAGATGATAGCCAAATCAAACTTTTTACACTTCCAAATTCCTCATCTAGAATATTTTCTTTCCACAAATGTGACTTTTCTATATTTTTTTGTTTGGTCGAGACCAGATATTTGAATTAACTAAACAGTTATTGATATCACATTTGGTTGATAACCGAGTGTTAGGTTGCCAACCAATCATCATCGATTCGATTACCAACTGATTTGCGGTTAATGATTTAAAAATGCAGCCCCTATTGATAAATATGAAATTGAAAGATTAGGCTTCCAGCAAGCCCAAAACGCCATGGGCCGAGTTGGCATAGTGGTGGACCTAAAAATTAAACCTCGATTTTCCCAATCTTATTGGGATAAGGCCATCCAAAAGTCCGTTTACTAATTAAATGGTTCGGGCTAAGCACACTTGAGCCAAGCTAGTCCGCCTTGGTGAGGCCCAAGTGATTTATAACTTCAACATGCTTCTTCACCTATTATGTAATCTAACAAATAGATTGATTATATTAGGTGGCATTGAATTCATGTGGCTGTTGGGCCCTAACACATGAGGTAAAAACCTGCCCTCTAATATTATATCAGAGTTCGGAGCGTCTCAATTGACAATGGGCAGCACTAAGATCTTATTGCTTGACAACGCTCGGATATCCCAATGTGAAATTTATAGTTTATACAGTTTGGACCCCCATAAAATTAGGGAGGAAAATTTAAGGAGAAAAGAAAAACAGTCTCAAAATTGTGTAGCAGGATAATTGTTTTATTTTTTTTTCCTTTTTAATACAAGCGATGGATAGATCTGGGTGGTTTGCAGAAAGGGGAAGAGGGATAGGAATCGAACTAGGCGCTTTGCTTGAATACTCCCGCTTCCAACCACTTGAACTCAAACCCAAATCTAGAATTATTTGTTTTTATTACTTGTGAGTGCCCCACCAACAATAACTTCAGCATGGCTATTCACCACCGCAAAAGTCTATATTGTGTAAATTCATATTTTAATTTTGTGACAAGGGAGGTTAATCTTTTCACTTTATACAAGGGTTCGAAATCCCTCCAAAATGGTACTTGCAGTACATTAATTAAAAATGAAAAACTGGCACTGCTTTGGCCATAGTCTAACTGAATATGGTCGGCATGTAAATTGATGTAAATTAAGCTGAACCAGATCTTTTTGGATGATCCAAAATGCATCAAATTAGTTTTTGTCAAATAATACATAGCACTCTAATTAGTTTAATCATTTATATTTTACCCATAACCCAATTCATTGCAGCATAGAAAGCTATATATTATATTGTGCAAGCCATTCAATCACGAAAAGTTAAAGGAAATTAAATGCACAAATACGGCACAATAAGAAGTTGTGTTATTTTAAGCTAATATAAACATGGTATAGTTAAACAAGTGCCAACAAGTATGATTACTAACAATAGTCGAAACACCATTTTATTTTTTATTTGGACATAATAAAACAAGATTAAAATAAAATAACTTTAATTTCGTATTGATTTCTCGTATTAACTTTTGTTTACTCCATACTAAACCTTAGGACCACGAAGTTGCTTTCATAGCAAAGGAATAATGTTAGGTATTATTTATAATTACCAAACTACTCTAGGGCAGTTGGAATTAGTGGCAAACGTGGTAGCTTCCAAAAAATCACCTAGCTCACCTCCAATAGAATAAACAAAATTGAATAATCAAAATGACTTTTGATTATCCATTTTGCAAGTTGTTAAAGTTAACAATGTAGCCATCCCCAATATCTATTTTTTTTTCAATAACCAAATTTGTGGGGTTCATTATATTGATTGGTCACAAATTAATTAATTTGAATTTTGTTTCAAAAAAAAGGAGGGAAAGATGATTTAAATTTGAAAAGATTCTCTATTACCCAATAAAATTGGTGAGCCACTCATTTTGGTTATTGAAGAATGTTGTTAACTT
>CM038467.1:56706126-56806126 GCA_021464415.1 Lonicera japonica
AATATATCTGAGTAATATATATATCGCATGTGTAAGTAGTTTAATAAATTAATAAATAAAGTGACAAGTTAACTAATAGACTACAAAAAATATAGTATTTCATTCATGCGCTGATATAGTAGAAACTCAATGAAATAATAATCTCTCTAAATTTATAAAATAATACTTTTTTTATAAGGTCATTTTAAGCCCATCAATTATATAAATTAATAATTCACATTTTCAAACTTACTATCATACTTTATCAAAATATGAGCATAATATTATTTTGTTTTTTCTAAAATTTTTATTTGCCTGAATTAATATCGTTCTCCAACTAACTTGGAAGTTGAATTTTAAATAAACCTATTTTTTGTAATTCATTTTGAGTAACAGTGATGTTTATTCTTGTACTAACACAGGACTTTTTGCATTTCACCACTATTTATTACTTTGTTTTATATCATTGAGATAGAAAGCCATTGGAATAGAAATATAAAAAATAATATAATTTTTGTCATGTAATAAGAGGAGGAAGAGAATTGATATATATAAAGAAAACATAAAATTGCTTAATTAAATTTATAGTAAATAAAAATTTAGGGAATACCAATATCACATTATTGGAAACATAAAATTTTCAAATCATTTATCAAATGATAATATAATTTATTTAATTAAGTTTATAGGAAATAAAATTTAAGGAAAATAAAGAAAACAATATTGGAAACACAATTTTTTTGGTAAATTAATAAATTATTTACTTATCGATAAATTAATAAAATTGGTTGGTCCTAACCTTATTAATTTATAGAGTTTTTACCATAATTATATTTGAAAAAAAATCTCCAAAATTATTTTTATTGGATGGAATTACAATTATAAATCTTTCAATTGCAATTTTAAAATTACAAATCTAACACTCTGATAGGATAAAGACCGAATAAGATAAGAGTCGGAATTAGTCGGATATGAATTATAAGAGATAGGATAGGAAAGGAATCAGTTGGATAAGGATTAAGCAGGATCAGACATAATAAGGACTAGTCGGATAAAAATTTAATAAACTTTGCATTTGATAGAGTTTCATATTACAAGTCCAGGTATTACATAATACAACTTGCTATTCTTTTATAAATATATGCAATTTTAGTTGTTATCCAAATTTTTTTTTTAACTAATGCGATTCTCCTATTTATAAATAAGTTTCGTAAAAATATCTTTCGGGAGAAAAGTTCTATATTACATACAATATTTAAGAACTAGACATTAAGTACAGTTTCAAATTCTAATGTTACATTGTTTTTTTCTTCTAAAATTAAAGTTTTTTATAAATACCTTTATTTAATAAAAAAATAAATAAAAATACCATATTATACAAGAAATGAATTTTATTAGTTTAGTTACTGTGACTTTGAGTGATTGAAAATTTTCATTAATAAATTTGATTATCTAAAAGGTATAAAGAAAAAGATTAAAATAAAAAAAATTAATTTTTATATTAATTTTGTTATCTGAAAAACATGGGATAAAATAATAGCACCTATAGAAGTGGTATATATTTATCCGATTCTAAACGGATAAAATGATAATTAATCATGAGTGCAATACAGTCTTGTATTGCACCAAATGCAGGATAGGATTAAAATATTATATCTACCCTTGACACATGATAGGATAAAAACCGGATAGGATTAATTATTCCAATCCTGCTTTTAATCCCACGCGACAAACACACCCTAATAGGATAAATCTACTATTTTACTACTTAACTATCATCAGATCATTTAATATTTTTATTTCATATTTTAATTTAAATTAGATATATTTAAATAATACATATATCGCTTGTGTAAATAGTTTAATAAATAAAGTAATAAGTTAACTAATAGACTATAAAAAAATATAGGATTTCATTTATTTATAAAATAATACTTTTTTATAAGGTTATCTTAAGCCCATCATTTACATAAATTAATAATTCATATTTTCAGACTTACTATCATATCTTATCAAAATATGAGTATAATATTGTTTACTTTTTTCTGAAATTTATATTTTCCTGAATTACTTTCATTCCCCGACTAACTTGGAAGTTGAATTTTACATAAACCCACTTTTTGTAATTCATTTTGAGTAACAGTTATGTTTATTCTTGTACTAGCACAAGTATTTTCGCATTTCATCACTCGTTGTTGATTTAATTTTTTATATATCTTTGAGATAGGAAGCCAATGAAATTTAGAAAAAAAATATAATTTTTTTCATGTAATAAGAAGAAAGGAAGAGAAATGGTACATATAAAGACTACTTAATTCTGGAAAAAACAAAGGACAATACTGTAAAATTGCTTAATTAAATTTATAGGAAATAAAAATTTAGGAAATACCAATATCACATTATTGGAAACATAAAATTTTCAAATTATTTATCAAAGGATAATATAATTTAATTAATTATGTTTATAGGAAATAAAATTTAAGATAAAAAAAAATATTAGAGACACAATTTTTTTGGTAAATTAATAAATTATTTACTTCTTGATAAACTAATAATTTATCTATAAATTAAAAATTCGTTTAAATAATAAAATTGGCCGGTCCCGACCTTATTAATTTATAGAGTTTTTGCCATAATTATATTTGAAAAAAAATTCTCCAAAATTATTTTTATTAGATGGAATTACAATTATAAATCTTTCAGTTGCAATTTTAAAATTGCAAATCCAATACTTTAATAGTATTATTATTGAGGAAGTCTACTATATTGCTCCTATTAATTACGTTTATTAGTAAGCATTAATTGCATAGGAAGTTCTAAAGTATTTATTAGATTTAATTAAGGTATTACCTTTTAAGTTTTTTTTAATAATATAATTTACAATTTTTTAATAATAACCTACATTATTCTACCAGTCTTTTGAATTTATCAATGGGTCATTTCTCCTTTCTCTTCCAAAGTAAAGCATTATAAATGCCCACACGCTACGTCTTTGCTCCATAAAATACAAATTATAAATGAGTGTAGATTTTTGTTCCATAAGACTATATAAAGAAAATGTTGAAGCAAGTAAAGCAACAGAAACTGTTTATATATATTTGTTGTGATAAATTTTAAATATTGACAAGCGCACAAATTAGTTTATAATATAGTATGTAAGCGAGGTCAATCCCACAAAAATTCAAACAGTATATTTTATAATTTTCTTGTTAACTTTTCACTAAAATCCTAATCTAGCTAAAAAAGTAGTAGAATAAAATAAAATAAAATAAATAAAACAAAACAAAGCAAGTAAAATAAAGTAAAAGAAGTAAATCAATTAATATTAAGCAAGATAACAAAATTAATGAATTAATTGACTAAGTTTTCGGAGTCATGTATTTAATATCATCTTCCTTAGTATTCATGTACGTAAACTATACTCTTATTTCGCATTAATTTGGTCTTTCAACTCTAATAAGTACGGAAAATAAAATCAATAAAGTTCAATTAATTAATAAAATCTAATTGAAATTCTTCCACAACCAAATTTATGTATAAGGTCAAAACACTCATTATATCTGTTAAAACATACCCTATATCTGCTCTCAACTAATCATAAGGTGAATCCAACAAAATATAATGAAAATCCAACTTTATTTTTATCAATTAAATTAGGTATCCAATAAGAAGAATTGTATTTAACATTAAAACATTAAATTAGTAGAGTCAATTGGCATGAACATGTGTGATAAATCAATTAAATACACTCATCCTAATACTAGCACCAATTTAAACTAGCATGAATAAAATTAAATAAATAAAAAATAATAAAGTTAAATAAAACTTAATGGGCATTGAATTAATTGAATAGTAAAATTTAAGCTCCAAATATGCAAATTCTTCAAACAATATAAAAGTAAAAGTTTTTTTTTAAAAAAAATAAAGAAGAGAGAAGAAGGGAGTGCTTGGCAGCTCTTATTACATACCACCTTCAATTGGCTACCTCTGATGCTCTCTTTCTCCTTTAGGGTCCTAGTAATTTGCATATGGACTTGGTTGCTTTAACACTTAGACTTGGGCCTTTTAGATAGCTAGGCTTGTTTAATATTAATAACAAATATATGAATGGGTCCATAATGACAAAGCTTTATTATTAAAATTGGGTCACCAAATAAACAATTATAATAATTTTCGCGCATTACTCTCTGCAACAGATTTAATATTATTTTCAACCAGTAAAACCTCAGAATATGAGAAAACTTAAAAAAAAAGTTCTAGGTCTTCAAACCTCTTTCCAACCATATAAAGAATGCCAAAAATTCGAGTTCTAAGGAAAAACATATGCTCAAAATACCGAACTGTTGCTATGATTTCTCATTTAATTTCAAATCTTCTTTTCATCAAAACTTCTTCATTTTAAATCTAATTTGCTCAATTTAAAATCCAGTAATCTCCAGTTATTCTCTAATACTTGAGAAAGCATTAAAAATAAATTATTAATAGTAATATGTACTTTCCAAATTATGAATTAGCATGATAAATGATACCAATTTCTTGGTATATAAGTGGTCTTTGGTGTGCAAGCCTTGTCATTCCCCTTTATTTATCCCGATTTATTGGCTTCCTCCTCAAATTGGTTGGGTGAACCTGAATATGGACGGTATGGCTTAGGGTGCCCCAGGTAGCACTGCGATTGGGGGCGTTTTCAGATATCACAAGAGGGTTATTATCTGCGCCTATTGTGGTTGGCGCTAACTTTGGATTGAACTCAATTCGATTGCTGTTCTTCAGTACTTATAGTCCTCTTCTTATTAGCCTCATTGGTGTGTTACCACGAGGTGGGATAACTACAAGCAACTTCTCTCTCGTATACGCTTTTACTGTTCCCATATCTACAGAGAGGATAATGCTATGGTAGATTGTATTGCTTTTATGGGGCTCAATCATGAGACCCCATTTTTGTGGGATTTGGCTCTTATATAAAAGGTCTCTTTAGTGGGGCAAGACATGTCCTTATTCCTTAATTATAGATTTGGATTCCATTAGCTATATTTGTGTTTTTCTTTTGCTAGTGATATATTTTTGGACTTGTTTGCTTAGTTTTGGTGTGATGGTTTATCAAGCCGATTGGATTGTTTTTGCTTTTACTGCTTTCTTAGGGAGGTCGGGTTCATGTCCCCCTTCCTTTTCATTGTGCGCCCTTGAGACTAGGCTTTTCAAACTCACTTATTTCTTTATTTTAATAATATAATGTTCTAGCGACCCGCCTTTTCGGGGGCATATGTAGCTTCTTTTTTATTAAAATAAAAATAATATATATATATATAAGTGCCATTCTTTGGCCTACAGTATTTTGAATCAAAACTAGTCCTTTTTTCGTGTTTAGAATTGCATACCCCTCGATTTTATTTTTAGAGCGTCGAAGCCGTAACTGAGAGAATTGATTGCAGAGCGAAGCTAAAAAGATCAGGTATATTTTTTAATCCATTTCAGTATATTTTTCATAAGTTCCGGTATTTAAAAATGGGTTTTAAAATTTTTTTTAATTGATCTTAAGTGTTTTTTTTTAAATGTGCTTATGTGCTTTTATCTAGTTGATAGCTTGTCTTTATCTAGATATAATCTTAGCTCTTGATCATTTTTAATCAATGGCACACACATTGATCCATGTGCATTGAATGCTAGCTTTTGATTGGCTCTTGTGAATTTCTTTATAACACATATATTTCTCCCTTCTTTTGAGCCATTGGATTAAAGTTAATCTTAGCCATCCATTTAACAAGCATATATATTTCTTTCTTTCTTTCTCTCTTGAGCCCTAAGGAGCCACGGCAGCCAACATACACGTATTGAACCCTATAAATCTTTCTCTCTCGTTTCTTTCTCTCTCTAGAAGACATTGAAGAACTGAAGTTCTTAGGCCATCTCCAATGGTCATTTCTATCCATACAAATGTTTATGATAGAAAAGAAAAATATAAAAAATATGCTTCAATAGATTTTTTATAAACATTTTTATGTAAAGTGAAAGTTGAGTCACATGGGGAATTTTTATCACAATTTCTACATGTAGAAGTAGTGATAGAAATTTTTAGTGTGACATGGCACATCCTTATTAGATATAAGAAATCCACTAATTCTCTGTCATTCTTAAATAAATGCCAAGTAGTAAAGATAGAAAAGTAATATAGAAATGGCACCATTGGAGAAACTTTATTTGATACTTTTTTATTTACATAATTATATTACCAAATAGATATAAAAATGTATTAAAAATGTCATGACACAAAAGATAAAAATGAATTTATATAAAATGGCCTTATAGGCTTATTTTTTTTTTAATCTAGAGATTAGTGACATTTGATTTGAAGATTCATCTCTTGGCTTGAGAGAGTTATTTGAATTTATAGCTAAATTTTTGTTGGGTTTTTTTTTAAGTTTTTCGGTATATAGATTGAAGGCACCGTGTATGTTTAATATTGAAATTGTTGTGTTTTAAATTTCGAAGGTGCTCAGATCTGCTTTGAATTTGCTATGTGATATGATCTATTTGTGTATTTTCGAAGTGCTGTGAGGGTAGCATTCGATGGTGTTTATACTTGCTTTATCTCTTTCGATTATCGGCTCTATCTCATTAATTTTGCGAGGATATTTCATCTAAATTCGGGTATTATTGTTCTTAATCTTTCTTGATCTATCTTTGTTGTTTATTACTCGAAATTTGGTGTGATTCGTGTGGTCAAATTTGATACTAATTAGATCTGAAAATTCCTGAATATAATCTATTTTTAGGACTGTTTTTATTGATTATTGCTGCGTACTATTGTTGTGAAAACAATCCATAAAATATGTTTTTACTGCTGTGAATCAAATCTTAATATTGTTGCCATTGCTGTTATTTATGCTGTGAAAAATCTTATTGTGTATAGTGTAATTGTTGCGAAAAAACAGTCTATATAAACTATTATTCGTTGATTTTTGAAGCTATTTTTATGCTGAAAAATTTGGTTTATATTGTTGCGAATTTGATGTTGTTTCGGTTAATTTCTGCTGCGAATAAGTTGTTCATAAACTGTTAAAACTATTGGTGCTGTTGCTATTGTTTATTGCTAGAAAATCTGAATCTAATTTGATTGTTATTGTTGCGGGAAAACTGAACTAATTTGTATTAATTTTGGCTGCAAGTTTCATGTGATTAAGTTCTTCGTATTGTGATTTGTTTTGAGATGTATTTTGTGATCTAGTTGTTGACCTGTTTATATAAAATATTTTTCGAAACTATCTGAGTTTTCAAAATTTAGAACTTATGGAATATATTCCTTTTAGTTTAGCTTTGTTTTGAATATTTGATTCTTGTTCTTGGTGAGGTTATCTCAGAAATTCTGTTATTGTATTGTTTGTTTGAGTTTATTGAGTCAGCTTGGTGAAGGAAGTTGTGTACCCTTGGGCTGTATAGGATGAGCATTAGGGTCATTGTTTATTCCTTTTGTCCATTTAAACTATTGTAAAAACCTTTAAATAGTGGATTTTGTTCTGAGGTAGGATGCCACTGTAACACCTTGTGTCTCAATTTATTGAAAATCGCGATACAAGTCGCGTGTAAGGTAAACGTGGACGTCGGATAGCCATATTTTGCTCCGAAATGATTGGAATGGCTTGAAGACTTTCAATGAGTTACATTAATATATTTAAGCATGTTAGAATAGCCGTAATTCATTTCGGGTGGTTCGAGTCAAAATCGGGATGTAGACTGCAAGTTTTCAATTTACCCGACTTCATAATTTTTGGTTAACTTGGATGAAGCGTAACTCCTTCGTTCCTTGTCAGATTGAGTTTTTGCATTCAAAGGACTCTAGATTTTTAAGCAATCTACAACTTTTGTGTTTTGACCGAAGGCAAATTCAGGCCCCTGCTAGGTCGAAACTAAGCGCGAAATAGGCGAATCGCTATCAGTTGTTCATTCGGTAACCTTAACGCGCTGACTTCGATGCATTTTTGCGAATAATACATCGGGAATTTGGAAAATTTTCCATTTAGGAAGTTGTAGAGATCCGAATTACCTTTTCGTGGACATAAATATTGCCTTAATCGGACTTCGGAACGAGAAGTTATGAACTTTCAAAGTTCAGTGCTGCAAGTCCCATACGCGTGAACAGTAACCCGTAAAATGAAAGTAGCAGTTTATATATATATATATATATATGCTTCTCCTTTCTTTCTCATTTTCTGTCACAACCTTTGGAAAGCTTCTAGAGAGAGTAAATAGGCGATTTTAGCGGGGGGGGGGGGGGGGGGGGGCGAGGAGATCATGAAGGATCATTCAAGGTTTCTCTTTTAACTTCACACCAACATCGTCGTCTTCATCCTTCTTCTTCATCTCCATTCACGTAGGCCAGGGCTGGGGTGAATTTGGGGGCTTTCGGCTCAGCTCTTTCTCAGCTCGATTTTTCTGAATTTCTTCAAGGGATTAACCCTCAATATATGGGAGTGTAACACCTTGTATTTCATTTCCAAGCCAATCATCCTCCTTAAGCTTGTTTAAGGCCGAACCTCCATTTGAGGAGTCGATTTTCGCTTCGGGACCTCTGTGGTTGAGCCAATAATTCTAATATGTCATTTTAATGATATTAAGTATGCATGAATGGTTAGAACGCATTTCGGGAAGCCATGGTTGAATTTGGCGGCTAACGGCAAAAAATCAAACTTTTGCCGTATTGAGTTTTTGGCCAACTTTGGAAGGCCATAACTTCTTCATACGAAGTCCAAATGAGTCCCCGTTTATGGACATAGATTCACCTCGTTCTCCTCTACAACTTTCATTTGAAGGTCGAGTCGAATAAAAGTCGTTTCGGGGGTCAAAATGGGCCGCAAAAACTGCGATTTCTTAACGGGAAATGATGGACTTCAGCCAAGGTGCCCTCTGATCGATCAGAGGCACCCCAGCAGTGTTTTTAACCCCTTTCCTTCCTCTTTGATGTTCATTGTTTCCTTCTCATTTCTTCTCCATTTTTTTCTTTGCTTCTTCCATAGTAGCTTGAGAGAGGTGAGAGAGAGCTAGAGAGGGACTTGTGAGGATGGTTTACCATGGTTCCTAGCTTCCTACAACATCATCAATCCTCTCCATCCTCCATTAATGGTGACTCCACCATTTCTAGGGCTTTTTGGAGCTTAACTTGGGGATTTCGTGGTTGGCAGCGACACGGCTCTATTCGGGGCTTGAAACCTTTGATATTCGGCTTATAAAAGGTGGGAACACTAGTATTAAAAATTATTTTAAGATTTTATGCATTCAATCACCATATTTCCTACAAATTCGGGTTTTTCTATACGAAATGAGTTTGTACGCGTTTATGGGTGTTGGGTCTATGATTTATGATTATGATGGGTGATTATCATTTATTATTGTTAGTATTTCATGATTCTACAAGTAAATCTCATATTTCATTGATATACCACAAACCCTTGTTATTGGTCACCAGCGCGCAAGTACCTTATAAGCTGATTGTGGACAATAAAATATAGATACGCGCTAGATATGAAATGATAAGCATGATGCATGTTATACAATGCTATATTTTGACATTTCCAACCTTATGTAATTTGTTGAGGTTGCACTGGGATTTATACTAGAAGCAACCCTTATTATGCTTATATACATAAACTTCGGTACTATATATATAATTGTCCCTACTTATATTATTGAGTTGTTAAAGGGCTTTGGGACATGTAATCTTAGTTGGTGAGGTGGGCTTATGTATATGTATTATGTTACTTGATGTAGAGAATATATGCGTGCCATTAATTTTCTAATATCATTACTCTGGTGAAGAACTACTATTTTGGCAACAGTTTTATTAGATTTCTAACTTTGTGGTATCCTTGGATAAATTGAGAATTGGTACATAATTCCTCTTTTTAAACACCATAGTGATTATGTCCATGATATTCAAACGAGACAAGAAATTATTTAAAATAGACGACTAACTCACTCGTTAGAGTTTTTCAAGTGTTGCATGGATATAATCATGTGATGGTATTAGTCTCTTTAATGGCATATGTATATTAGATACATCATGAGGTCTATCTATCTATCTAGCTATTACGTACACATAGTTGGTGGTTTATATAGTTTGAATAAGAATTAGACGCTGTGTATCTGGAGAGACTAGATGTGCCCTTGGTAGGCGAAGTCATTACGAGGGTACAAATTAAAGAGATGTATATATATGTCTGTATGTATGTACATGTATGTGTACTATGTATAAATATATTTTTGGGAGAATACTTTTGATTGATTTCTCGGTTTTGTAAGGCACTAATGGTCCACGAGTTGATTTAACCTTGGTGGCTACATACCCTGGTCCGTGTAGAGGGACCCCGCTATATTAGCGGCATACTCTATGATACGTGTAGAGGGATCCTGTGACGCCCTGCGAGTGATGGAGTACTCCCTTGGGTGGAGGAATTGTAGCTTAAAGGGGGCATCCCACACCGGAAGATGGGGGATCCTTAGAAACCCATATAAGTAAGAAACGGTCGCTAATTAAGTACGAGGCCTTTTGGGTAGCTCACTGGCTTCGGATCCCATAAGAACTCCGAAGTTAAGCGAGTAGTGGACCAAAGCAATCCCAGGATGGGTGACCCCCTGGGAAGCTGGTCGTGAGCTCCCAAAAACAAATCCGTGAGGGGAGTAGATGGACTAGCCCTGAGGGGTTGCAGGTCCGCTCGCCCAAAGCGGACAATATCGTACTGAGGTGGGACTGGGTCGTTACAGATCTCGCTTTCGGAGCAGCATACTCTATGGTCTAGTTAGGGGGATCGCGTGAGGCGCCATACCCTGCACATCTAAGTGGTCCACGGGGGACCCAGCCTTAGGGGCTGCATACCCTAGCCTTGGGGGCTTAGATCGCGATCGCTATGCACAGTAGAGTAAATCTAAGATGTTCGTTGTGAGGCAGACATAAATGAGATTGACAATTACAAGATTAGTGCCTACATTAGTCCTAAGATTATATTTTCTAATTATGATGACTTACTTATATTGTAAAAGTATATATTTTACTACTACAATTTCTCTTATCTCGAGGATACTTTATTATTGTAATATTTTCGGTAGTTAAATGACATATGTGATTATCTTCATTGATGTTTACTTGTATTATAGTGATACATACTTTGTTTATAGTATACTTTACCTCACTTATTAATACTTTACTACATATTCGGGGATGGGACTGCACTTATAATACATTGCATTAATGTCTGTGAATCGATAGTTATCTATAAAGAGTTATAGAAATGGAAGGCACACATATATATAAATATACGCATGATAGAGGCAAAACTATTTTCATCATGATGCATTGTTTTAAAATGTGGTTTCTATATAAAAACCTTATAGTTCCCATTGAGCCTGTGTTTGGCTCACTCCCATTTTTCAAACCAGTTTTGTAGGTATTTCTCTCTAGGAGTGGTACGAATATGAAGTATAGGCACCTCTGACGACCTTAGGCTGTTGGTAGTCGTTTGTCGACAATTTGGCTTTTGTATATTTAATTTAACTGAACATGTATTCAATTTTATTCCCTAAGTGTTGTATATGCTATTTAATTATTTTTGGGACCTCGTTGGAGGGATTGGTTTATATATATTGCAATATGAGATTTGTGTGGATTGCAAATCATTATAGATGTGGAGTTAAGCTTTATTTTTCTTATTTATAAGTTTGGTTTTATTGAAAATACGAACTCCACATGCCAAAATTTTCTAAAATATGGCCTTTGATATATAATTTCCCAATATCACAGTTTTAAATCATGCATATTAAACCCGTCGTCGTGTACGGCACCATGACTAACCGAGTTCTGGAGGCCGAAACCTCATAACCGAATTCGGGGCGTCACAGGGAGCAATATTATTTAAATCTATTTCCACGCTATTACTACTTATTCAACTCAAATCAAAGTATATATGATGGATTTGTATATATATATTATACAAATGCTTTTAAATCTATTTCCACGCTATTACTACTTATGCAACTTAAATCAAAGTATATTTGATGGATTTGTATATATATTTTATACAAATGCATGTTCATGGGGTTGTGGGTTAATTTCTCTTGAATCTTTGATTGATTTACACCTATTGTGATCATAAACTACGGATTACACATAAACCTTTAACTTATACACTGATTTTGAGACAATTGGTATAAAACACCAAATTACGGGTGTGAACACCTCAATCCACGACTCTCGTGTGAACCTAATTTTCATTATACATCAAGTCTTGAGTCGTCATGCATACAGGAGACCGTTAGGAAAAACCCTAATTTTCAAGCGCGTTAGGAATCTACGACAACCTGTCGCACACCCAACCGTACGGCTACCTGCCAACCGTACGGTTGGCACACCCTTGTCGCATGCCCTAGCCGCACGCCATGCGGCTACCCCCTGCGGTTAGCCTCTTTTGGAGCGTTTTGGCGGATTGTTTCCTATAAATAGAACCCTTGGGGTCTCATTTTAAGGACATCAACACTCAATAGTGTCTTTAGTAAGTAGAAACTCTGTCAGAATTATCAGAGAGTCATTTTAGAGAAATTCTGAGAGAAAGTTTTAGAGAGAGAAAATCTAGAGAGAGAAAGTTCTAGAGAGAGAAAGGAACAATCAAGGCAAGGTTCTTATTTCTTCTCCAAGCACATCAGGTATATTTTCTACAACCCTCTTTAATTTCAGTACTGCATTTAATTTCACTTTTTAATATAGAAAAATTAGATAACTTGCAAAGAAGTTCATTGCTTTCAAAACAAGTCCTTTCTAAGTTTTACAAGAAATCTAAAAACCGTTTTGACACATTTTCAAAACAAACAAAAATACAAAAACAGTTTCCAAAAGAATGGAACTACGAGACTCTGATTTCATTCTACGAATGAATACGTAGGCGCTCGCAAAGCTCGAGTCCGATTTCAAAATACCGTTTTAAATCAAATTTATCCGGAAAGGACTATTCTGAAAACTATTCAAACTACTTGCAAGATATTTAAAATAGGAATTAAATACATGATCCATTAAGAGACCGAAAGGGCGAATTGGGTGCCTAACACCTTCCCATTTCGTAACGTAGTTCCCGAACCCTAGCAAAGTAAATTTTCAAAATAAAACTCTGGTTTCAAACGTATGAAAGATGATTCATTTCGAATTGTCCTTCGTACGTTCTTTTGTTTGTTTTCTTGTAAAACAAACTGGCGACTCTATAAAACACGTTTTTCAAAATCGAGAACGAGGACTCTCCTATCTCGGGTCGCGGGTCCGGATTCTCACAGTGGCGACTCTGCTGGGGATGTCGAGAACTAAGCTCTATTATAATGGATCATATATTTAATTCCTATTATTTATTAGATATAGGTCTTGTAAGCCTTAGTCCTAGGATACCATAGAAGCGATCTAGGAGGATACCTTGTTGCCTTTATTTGCTAATTATGTGAGGAAAATCTTTTTCATAATTAAAATTCTGTAAAATACTGCAACAAACCATAAGGCATTGATGAATAATAAACCGCCATATTGTTATTTTGCCCGCACTCACGTCTTATCATGCATTTTCGCGAGTGTGAATTTACCCTATTAACCTTGGGACCAGAGTCCTGACTAGGCCGTGGACTTGCGGGTCTACACTAGCCAAAAGCGCCTGGGACCACTCTCCTTGGCCAAGTACTTACCGAGGTATATCGAGTGACGAGAACACTCACGTACCCGGGATGTATATCAAAAGGTCCTTACACGTACCTGTGCTCTTGAGGTATATCGTAAGACCTGCCAAATAGGAGGGAGCCTTAAACCTTACCCTCTTCAGCCACGCTTGCATATAGGGGAGTCAGCTTAGAACACAAAGATTTTCTGCATTGTTTTTATGACCGACAGTCGTGAGAATCTAGTGTGCGAAAGCCCTAATTCCATGAACAAAGCGACTCATGAGGAGAGATCTTCCCGTGTTTTCAAATGATTTTTCAGAAAGCTCTTTTTAAAATGATTTTCCAAAACTATAGATGGTCAGGGAACCCATGGGATTCTATTCCTACCCTACCTCTATACGAGGCTCTCAAGTTGTCGCCGTTGGTCTGATTTCGATCTCACCTAAGAAAAAAACTTTTTGTGTGTTTAGTGTCCATTCGATCGATGTATTTCTGGGAATCTGGCAAGTATTAAAAATTCATATTTTCTTTTCTTTCCGGGAAATATTCTATATGCATCGGGATTTGTCCTTTTCTCCATCAGAAGACTTATATTCGATCTGGCTTCCATTTGGGCCGGAAGGGATAGCACTGGCAGATTGGTTCGACCGGATACAACAGCTGATATGGAAAATCAACAGCCACAAACTTCGAATAGGGTCACTGGAAACTCCTTCACTGCAGTGGATCTACCACGGGGTCCTTTCTACCAAAATCAAGGGGTGTCTCAGCAGAATATCAATCGAGGAATATCGCCGCCAGGGCATACTTCTGTGGATCCAACAAACACTGTATTAGGGTCAGACACTGTAATCATACCAACCCCGGAAGAGATGTACCGAATGCTCGGGGACATTAATAAGAGCCTAGCATTGTTGTTAGATGATCAACGAACCACGAAGACTCGGCTAGAGGAGATAGACAGAGGTCGAAGGGTTATGAATGATCCAACAAAAGAGACGCCGCCCGCACCACCTATGCCGCCATCTATTCATGGTCAACCAGTTGTGAATGAGCCAATAAAAGAGGCCCCGCTTGTACCACCCGCGCCACTATCTGTTCACCCCAATATTACAACTCCTATTGAACCACATACTCCACATGGGCGACCTGATCTGATTGAGAATTGGCTACACCAAGAAGTCCCACCTGAAGCATCCCAACATGCTCAACAATGGCAACCACCACATCATCCTTATCATGATCCATACTACGCCTATTCTGCATCCGGTGAGTATGCAGGGTGATGCCATTCTTCCACAAGAGGTGATTTCGGAAAGGAATAAGGCTTTAGATGAGCTCAAGGAACAATTGAAAGCCTTAACCCAGAAGGTAGCCGAGGGATCAAACGACCTGACACAGCTCCAGAGCTATAATCTATACCCAGAAGCCCATTATCCTGTTGGGTTTAAGATGCCTGCAATAGAGAAATTCAAAGGAACAACGCCACCAGAGTTGCACTTAAAATCCTATGTACGGGCGATAAAGATCTACAACATAGGTGAGGCTGAGTTAGCTAATTCTTTTCATTTAACTCTAGCTGGTCCAGCCCAAAGTTGGTTCCTGGGATTAGAAAAACATCGGGTGCAGTCATGGACCAGTATTGTGAACGAGTTTATTGCCCAATATAAGACGAACGAGGAATTAAAGATCACTCGCAAACATCTTGAAATGGCAAAGCAGAAAGATGATGAAAGTTTGAGTGAATTTGTCACAAGGTGGAGGGCACTCGCTGCACAAATGGTGGAACGGATGGATGAAGAGGAGCAATTGGGAATGATCGTCAAGAATCTGAAAGCCGAAATTCGAAATAAGATGGGTCACCAATTCTTTGACCGCTTTAAAGCCTTGTTGCATGTGGGAAATGAGATAGAAGAAGAATTGGCTAAACAAGATGAAGTAAAAAATTCAAGTGCATAGTACAAAAAAGCTTCAACCTCGGCTGCGAATCAAATTTCAACATACAACCCCTTTATTCAGAGCAATATTGACTATTTTTCCAATCCTTTTGCCAGAGTCACCAATATTTCTCCTTCGGGATACCAGGATTACAGCAATAATAGGGGGGCAAACCGAGTCAGACACATGAAAAGGAATTTCTCACAACTGCCAGGTTCATTAAGCAAAGTATACAAGGAGTTGAAGGATGTAGGAATGATCTATCCGCTGAACCCACGACCAATACCCAATCCAGTCCCCACTAATTGGAACCTCAATGAAACATGCGAATACCACCAAAATGTGGGACACACGACCGACAATTGTATGGCCCTTCGGCATGCTGTTCAGGACCTTATCCAAGCAGGAAAGATAGCAGATCCGTCTCCTCAAAACCATCAGTGATTGAAGATTGGTAGCTAGAAATTGAAGATTTGTAACCAGTGTTTGAGAATTTGAAAAAATAATGATTGAAGATTTGTCATTTGTAAACATGAACTACGACGACCTGAGCCCCATATTGGATTATTTTTTGGGAATGTTAGAACATTGGGGAACGTAAGCAACCTGAGAAGTGACATCAGGCCCGGTCTATTCTAATCAAACAATCTCATTCACCCACAATAAGATAATGAAGAACTGGAAGAGTAATTCATTTAAAGGCACAAGTCAGTTCGAGGAACAATGAATGATTGGTAAAAAGAAGTTCTTATGGTAAGATGTGGAGAAAAGGAAAAATCTTGATAAAAATCTCGAGCAAATTTGTTTTAGAATTTCTTGCGAATGTAACAAAACAAAATATGAATTACCCTTTATAATTGCCAGGTTCTCGGAAAGAACGATCTTTGCATTTGCATTTGCATGGGTCTGGGGGTAAATTGCGCATAAAGCATGTTATATAATAACCAATACTTTCATGAATAAAATGTACATTATAAAGCGCTAACATTTTCACAAAATAATATATAAAAATGAGCTTGAAAACACCCATACTACCAAAATATAATGATTCCAAGGAATTTTTTTTTTCAAAGAGAAACCTGACACGTAAAGGGTACGGGGGCAGTATGGGAAGATACTTGAGCGGCAAGGTTTCGAGTAAGATTGAAATTCTGAAGGAGATTGCAAAAGAGGGAGCGGATCACTTTAAATATGCATTAGAAAAGAAGGTTTCAAATAAGATTAAAGATCTGAGTGCTGATTACATCAAGGGATAAGGACCACTCTAAGGTTTATTGGAAAAGATTCCAAAGCTGATACTTCGATGGATCAATATCAAAACTCTGAATGTGACTGAAAAATGGGGTAAGGAAAATTCTAAATATGGAGTGGCAGATCCAATACGGATACTTTGATGGAATCACACATTCTCATCCAGCATAAAAACTTTGGCGGAATGGCATCTTCGAAAACTCATCTCACATTCTCATCCAAAGGCGGACGCTTTGATGATATAATATCTCTAGAAGGCTTGTCTTTCATCCTCATACGGACAGTTGGCACAGGCAACAACAACTGATCCATCCCAGACTAATGAAACCAAAGATGCATTGAATGAAGCTAGATCGCATGGAAAAGTTCGTGTTGAAGTGGAATGAAGACCGGTCATGCAAAGATATCCTTAGTCATCATTATCTCTCATTAGCCTTGCGAAGTGAATGAATCATAGTCATCAAGATGTGGAGTAATCCAATCAAACCAAAATGTGTTGTCCGTCCAAGATAAAGCTTTTCACTGAGGGTAGATGTACAGCCCAATTGATACGTCTGAAGCCTTGCAAGGCAAACGAGTCGTAGTCATCAAGATGCGGAATAACCTAATCAAACCAGAATGCGTCGCACGGATGAAGCCTCTCACAGGGGGTAGAAGTACATTGCATAATTCAGTAGTAAATTGGAGAAAATCTAGAATTGGTTGAAGTCTAAGATGGGGCGCATGTGCTATTTTCGTATAAAAATCGAGGGTATTTTAAACTGGGGGGTGATATTAAAATCTGAAAACTTTACAAAAACATTTTCATAAATCAAAATTGCGCAAAAAGCCACTAGACCCGCCACATTGCATGCATATCTCATGTTTTCTAGCATAAACAACATATTCGCATAATTTTCTCAATACGAGAAATTTGAATTGAAACGTACCCGTACACGTCGGAGAATCTTGTGTGCCAAAGGCCCCATTATACACCACGAATGACCTTCCAATAAAGGCCAAAATGCTATTTGATGATACATCAATCTCCATCGAAACCGTTCAACCTCAGGGGGTCCCTCAAAATCCACACACACCCATTCGTCATCAAGAAAGGCGCATCATACAGAAACGGCCGTGGCTGATCATCACGAAATACATGACCAACAGTAAGTATGTGAGCAAGAAAATGATATGCTAAGAGGAGAATGAAAAGTTTGAAAGTTTAAATGGAAAAAAGTGACATTCTTGTTGCCCGGCTCACTTTGTCGTTTGGGCACTTGTTGTATGACAAGTTCCTTGTCACACAACAAATGGGGGGTAATCCCAAACGACAAAATCAATAAATTTTTTGCAAAATTGACTCTTTGGACGTTTAAAAGACTTTCCGGTTAGTTTTCTAAGATGAACAGACTGAGAATCACTAACACACGCACGACGAAGTCAGATACAAAGCCCAAAAGCTGAATTTTGAGATTTGTGGTGGAGCCGAGCTTTGAGGAATGATCAGTTCTGGACTCAGTTCAAATCTGGCAAAAGAGGAAGGTGTAAAAGAGGAATCGGGTACAAGAAAAAATTGAAAGAGTAGAAAAGGGAAAAATCCCGTTGGTCCAAGTAAGGAAAGTGAGAAAAACAGAAAGAATGAAAAATCGACAGGGAGAGCCACACTAAGAGTGACAGCTGTGCCAAAAGGCAAAGGGCTACGTCTTAGGTGAGTAAGGCTCCTGTCCTAAAAAAAAATAAAAAAATCCGAAAGCCAAAACAATGGGCCGGATATTCTAAAAAATGAGGGAGCAATAAGGGCATCAAAAAACAGAAAATGATGCGGACCAGCACCTTCCTCTGACAAGCCAGAGGGTAACTGGAGAAGGAACTGAGATTTTTAGAAGAGTTTATCCCCATGTTCAAAAAAGTAAAGCCAGAGGGTAGAGTTGAAAACTGAGTCCACTACTACGCACGAAAGTCTGAGATTCAAAGAGAACCAACTCAATTTCTTGATGACAGAAGAAGAGTCAAACTGAGGGTAAGAACAGGTTTTGAAAAAGGCAACACTTGAACTTTCCATATTCTCTCTAGCATAACTTTCTTGCCACAAGATGAGTAGGCATATACGATCAACGGCTAAGAGCAGAGGCAATGCAAGGAGAAGGGTCAAAGGATAAGGAAAAATATGGGCAAATATCCTCAAGAACATGTCTCAGATTATGTGATGTGACATAAAGTTGATGGAATAATATGATTCTAAAGAAGACACCTATTGACAGAGTCAATCCTAACCTTAGACTATGTCAGCAAGACAGTGCGACAGGTGCCGACCCAGCCGCTCTTGGCAGTCTTAACATCACCTATTTTGGCTGTGTCAGCAAGTACAAAGTCTTATCATGAAGTACTCTCACTCTTGGCAGTCATTAACATGTCATACCTTCTGAGGGTGGCTAGGAGCGCCATTTCTTGGAAACCGTCATAAGGGAATATCTCCCGACGTTCAGCTTTAGACTATGTCAGCAAGACAATGCGACAGGTGCCGACCCCGTTGCTCTTGGTAGTCTCTAACACAACCTTTTCAGGCTGTGCCAGCAAGATGGTGCGAGAGGTGCAGACCCCCCACTCTTGGCAGTCGCTAACATATCATACCTTTTCTTCCTTTTTGGATTCACTCCATGGGAATTTACAACTCAGCCTGGATTGTGTCAGCAAGATGACATCCTATCGTAAGGACCAATCACTCTTGGCAATCTTAACCCAACCTTTTCAGGCTGTGCCAGCAAGATGGTGCGAGAGGTGCAGACCCCCCACTCTTGGTAGTCGCTAACATATCATACCTTTTCTTCCTTTTTGGATTCACTCCATGGGAATTTACAAGTCAGCCCGGATTGTGTCAGCAAGATGACATCCTATCGCGAGGACCAATCACTCTTGGCAATCTTGACCCAACCTTTTCAGGCTGTGCCAGCAAGATGGTGCGAGAGGTGTAGACCCCCCACTCTTGGCAGTCGCTAATATGACATTCCTTCTGAGGGTGGCTAGGAGTGCCATTTCTTAGAAAACTATCATAAAGGAATATCTCCTGATAGACAACATCGGTTATGCCAGCAAGATGGTGCGACAGGTGCTGACCCGACCACTCTTGGTAACCAATAACGTCCTCCCCAGAAGTTAGGTAGTTTCATCACATTCTCCATGAGATCAGGAAGTTTTGTCATATGGTTATGACAACAAGATAGTGCGATAGGAGCAAACCCCGCTACTCTTGGTAACCATTTCTTCCCCAGAAGATTGGGAAGCTTTATCACGACAAAGTCAAGAAGGTGTCGTTCTGAAAGAATCTAAACTCCAAGAACTTTTTTAAATACATTTGCAAAGAACGAGAAGTGTTCTTGAGAATAGGCCATTCAGAGGGTAAATGGTAAGATTAGTGCATCCCGCAAGCTGAGGATAAAACATCGATAAGCTTGAAAAATTCTGAAGAAGGATTGAGATGGATTTCCTGAGCGTAGACGGGAGAATAAGATTGATGTATCAGAGATAGCTTGGCTAAGAGGAAGGTCAACCGTGGATCACATTGCCCAAAGCACCACAACATTCCCCTTCCATGAGGGTACATTTCGATTCACAGATTTTCATGAATAAAACAACCAGTTGAGATTCACGCGAGAGTCGTGTATTATTGTCTTCTTATTATCGTCCCAGAATCCTTGCGAGCAAGAATCCCGGGACGAGAGGGCCTGTGAACACCCCAATCCACGACTCTCGTGTGAACCTAATTTTCATTATACATCAAGTCTTGAGTCGTCATGCATACAGGAGACCGTTAGGAAAAACCTTAATTTTCGAGCGCGTTTGGAATCTGCCTGTTGCACACCCAACCGTACGGCTACCTGCCAACCGTACGGTTGGCACACCCTTGTCGCACGCCCTAGCCGCACGCCATGCGGCTACCCCTTGCGGTTGGCCTCTTTTGGAGCGTTTTGGCGGATTTTTCCCTATAAATAGAACCCTTGGGGTCTCATTTTAAGGACATCAAAACTCAATAGTGTCTTTAGTAAGTAGAAACTCTGTCAGAATTATCAGAGAGTCATTTTAGAGAAATTCTGAGAGAAAGTTCTAGAGAGAGAAAGGAGCAATCAAGGCAAGGTTCTTATTTCTTCTCCAAGCGCATCAGGTATATTTTCTACAACCCTCTTTAATTTCAGTACTGCATTTAATTTCACTTTTTAATATAGAAAAATTAGATAACTTGCAAAGAAGTTCATTGCTTTCAAAACAAGTCCTTTCTAAGTTTTACAAGAAATCTAAAAACCGTTTTGACACATTTTCAAAACAAACAAAAATACAAAAACAGTTTCCAAAAGAATGGAACTACGAGACTCTGATTTCATTCTACGAATGAATACGTAGGCGCTCGCAAAGCTCGAGTCCGATTTCAAAATACCGTTTTAAATCAAATTTATCCGGAAAGGACTATTCTGAAAACTATTCAAACTACTTGCAAGATATCTAAAATAGGAATTAAATACATGATCCATTAAGAGACCGAAAGGGCGAATTGGGTGCCTAACACCTTCCCATTTCGTAACGTAGTTCCCGAACCCTAGCAAAGTAAATTTTCAAAATAAAACTCTGGTTTCAAACGTATGAAAGATGATTCATTTCGAATTGTCCTTCGTACGTTCTTTTGTTTGTTTTCTTGTAAAATAAACTGGCGACTCTATAAAACACGTTTTTCAAAATCGAGAACGAGGACTCTCCTATCTCGGGTCGCGGGTCCGAATTCTCACAACGGGTACGCTAGTGTACGCTATCTTATGATACGCATATGTATGATACTGTACTTGAGTTTAAAAGTGTGTTTAGAACATAATTACCTATATTTGTGGCATCATTGTTGTACTTGGGGCGACTGGTGCATTTTATGAGATTTTGTACTTCCCAAGCCAGTCCATAACGATACTAGATAAAAAAAAAACAAGTTCAATATGAGTGAACAAAGTATTAAGATTTCAAAGGGGGTTATATATAGAATTAAAAGCATGATACAACTATGATTACTTATATTTTCAGAATTATTGTTATATAAATAAGTTATGGATTCGTTTTTGAGAAAATGTTAAATCTAGCCAGTCCATAACTATGCCTGGAAAGTCTTTACTACTCTATGGTTTTGAAAGAAGATAAAAACCACACGGGGAAGGCTTTATTAAGTTAAAGTATTATAAATGTTAGGTTATGCTCGGCTTAGAGCCGGTTTGACTATATACTAAGGAATTTCCCCACTCGTGAATTTGGAAATCGATCTCTTACCTGAGTGGCTAGTTAACGGACTAGGCGAATCTAGTTTAAAGTATAACACGTGTATTACTATATGAGATTTGGTAAAATGGGTTTGATATATATACAAGATACATATTAAACGTATATTTGATCCAAGCATATGGGTTGTTGGTATTTCCTACTTTTGTAAGTTATGATTACAATATTTGTACGATTTTGGATGTCTTAAGTATACTTTTGAGATGATAATGGCCTTTTATTACTTATTTTCTGGTTGGCTAATTGATTGGTTCGGTATGAACTATTATATTAGTTATTTGGCACAATTATTCGTTTGTGGATTTGATATATGTACACATATGAGTGCGCTAGTCTATAGTTGGTCCCAGGTTTGATCTTTAAAGGTTGGGGCTGAGTGCCCCTGGGTGAAAGACCTGAAACCGTGCACGGAAATAAATGGGAGGCCTTGCTGCCGCGTTGGTGAAAGGCCACGAAATACAGACCTGGTAGCACGCTTGACTAGTTACGCATTGTTGAGATGATCGCCGAGAGCGAGATATTTTTAGACGATACGATTATGGTGCCACTCTGTATAAACTAGCCAACAGTATCTTATATATATATATATTTCTTACGAAAGGCTATTTGTATCTAAACGATACTTCTTTTATCGTATGTATAAGGTTTATAACTATTTTATGTTATTAACAAGCTTTCAATTGTATTTTCAATTGACGTATATCTTACGGTATTTTGGGGATGGGAAAGCATTGGCGGGCATATCATAATACGATTTTTATTACAAAAGGAAATTACTTTCATTACTATACCTCGCACGCATTCTTTCCACAATGTATATTTTTTATGTATACAACCTATATAGTTTCCACCGAGCCTGTGTTTGGCTCACTCCCATTTTCCTAACCAGTTTTGCAGGTATTTCGTAGGGATGGCGCGCGCTAATGGATTTTAGTTAACTTCGATGCCCTGACCACCTAAGTTGTTGGGAAACGACTTGTACTATAACTTTTTGAGATATATTACATTATTAATGTACTTTGTAGATTTGGCAATGTATTCTTGAATATACCGATGTAAATCTTTATAAGATAAGGACCTCGTTGGAGGATTTGTGATGGATATAAATTGTATAAGTGTTCTTTATATGTGTAGTGTATCCATCTATTTGTGATTGGATTTTTTTAGTATGAAAATGGTTTCAAATGTTACAGGGCTGATTGTTGTTCAAACGAACTCCTCATGCCAAAATTTTATAAAACATGTTTTCAAATGGATTAAGTTTTATCTAAGAAAAAGACTTATTTTAAAGTTATGATTTTTATATTTTAAACTGCCGTAGCGCACGGCATCCGTGATTAACCGGGTTCCAGAGGTGAAAATCTCTGAACGGGATCGGGGCGTCACAACTTCCGTCGATGTTTATCTCAATTAAGAGTTTACCACGTAAAAAACCCTTGTGTTGTGTTATGCTGTGTTATGATTGATTGATTAATTTCTATTTTTAGTTCATTAATTGCATCAATATCACAAAAGATTTTCAAGACTCTTGAAAATTAAATAAGCTTTTCTTAAAATTCAGTTTTGACATTTAAAGGTAAACCAGAGGTTTATTCTTTTTTTGAAAAAGGCTATCCATTGTGGGAATTTCAATATATATATATATATCCTTTTGATCCCAAATTAAACTATTTTCTTAATAAATAAATAAATATGTGAACTTTTGATGAGGATGCATGGAGTATTATTAATGAAATACTCAGACTGGGTTAATGATAACTTGATAATCAATAGTATTGAAGTACTTTAGCTTGAGTTCATGAGATGAATAAACTCAAGTTCATCATTCATGAGATCAAGTTCATTTTTTGTGGCCTAAACAACATCTTTTTGGCTTATTTAGAGTTTATGTTTAACTTTCTTATATAATTTTTGTTCTTATAAACATTAACCTCAACGAAAAAAGGACAAAAACCAGACTGTATTTAATTTAGGGGGCACCAATTAGCACTCTTTATCAAATAAATCCCTTTTTCTCTATTGGTACACACCCCATTATTTTTTGGGGAATGCTAGTCTCACACTCGAAATAACTCTCTAACACTCCTTAACACATCTAAAATATAAATTTTATCTTCTTAACACTCCCATCACTCTACACTCTCTATCTCGCTCTTTTTTCTACCCATCTTCTTCTCAGCTTTTTTGTTCTTCATGTATTTTTTTTCTTTTTTTCCTTTTCTTCATCTACAGTGCAAGGAATGAAGGAATTAAACAACATAATCTCTCAAGCCTGGTGTAAGCGAAAGATCTAAAGTGGCTCTGTGAATGTGGTTTGAATTTTTTTTTTCTTTTTCTTCTTTTCATCATTTACATTATGTCTTCAATTGATTGGTTTAAAGATGGGTGCTATGGATAACCAAAGTATGAATATATACTCAGTTCCTAGGAACCGAGTGGTGTTCATCATACTCAACCCAAAGGAACCGAGTGAAGCACACGTTACTTGGTCCTGTGGAACCAGATCTAATGGAACTGAGAACGGAGAACCAACATATGCTCAATACAATTAAATATGGAGGTAGGTGGAGTGATTTGATTTGTTTTTTTGAAATGTAAAGTGAGAGAGTGGAGTAATGAGAATGTAATGTTTTTAATTTAAATTAATATTAATTAATTTTAAAATTAAATATGAAGTGGTATGAGTGTTAAGAAGAGAGAATATGAAGTATAAGAGAGAGATAGAGTGTTAGAGAATGAAATAACGTATGTCAATAGCAGCCCCCTTTATTTTATACTAAATTTCATAGCTCGCAAAAAAATAATTCGAAAATACGAAACATTATCCAGTCGATGATTGATTAGAAACCTACTGTTGACCAAAGAAAGCGACAAGTCTTTGCTTTTTACAAAGACTTTACAAAAAAAAAAGGTAGGACCCCAACACAAAACATTTTGAACTGGTATAAACATTTTGGACTGGACCTATCATTTTAGGTTGGCCCTTAAACAGGATGCATAAAAGTAAGTTGGTTAGGGTTAGGCTGAACAACGCCCAACCTAAACCGGCCCGGTGAAGATTGAGACCAATATATATATACACTAGGGTATATTTGTACCGTTTATTACGGTGAAAAAATAAAATTTGGTAATAGAATAAAAAAGAATAACGTATGACCGATCTAAATCGGGAAAAGATAAGTAAGTCTATATTGAACAATGAATAAATATGTTCAATTTTCATTCTAGGAAACCTAAAAATAACTTGATTGGACTGCCTTGTTTTAATTTATTTTAGAGGCACTTTTAATTATATTTTTTAATCTTATTTCAATCTTAACAAAATACTTTTTTAACAAATTAAATTCAATGCCAGATGTAAAAATAATCCAATTGCGTCTATTGACCTTGTAGGTCTTAATCTTATTTTGATAATAACAATAACTTAATCATGTGTAATTTAACATGTTTCTTAAATTAAGTTTATAGTTCATTTACTTAGAAATTCAAGAAGAGCATGATTTGTATAAAGAAAGCATGCCATTTGACAAGGATCATTCAATCCATATCCGATCAAGTCAACATAGCATTGGACAAGACAAGGAAGATCAATCTCATCACAATGCAATTTATGAAGATCAAGATCAAAGAAATATGCAAAAAACTTCAAGGCAAAAGCTTCAAGTGAAGATCAATTAAAGAAATAAATCGAAGCATTCAAAGACTCAACTATTCGTCAATTGAGTGAGTGCTTAGGATTTGTGTAAAGTTTCTTGATTGATCATTTTGATAGCTCAAACATGTTCATATATCATTCATAGATTGATTGCAAACAAGCTTGAATTGAATTTCCCTTGAAAACATCATTCTTATAAAAACTGATTTTCAAATAAATTTTTATTAAATTCAAACGATCTTATTTTGAGTTTTCCTGAAAATAGGTGTCTTAGGAACTTATTTTTGAGGTCCCTAAAGCATTAGAATTAATTTTAGAGCTAAAATACAAAAGTCCAAAAATTTAGATTTTGGCTTGATGGTCAGAGGCCATCAGTCGACTGATGGATTATGCTCAGTCGACTGATGCCTCAGAATATAGCCGTTGGACTTATGATTTTTTACCATTTTTGGTACCAAACCTCTCAAACGGCTATATCATATTTGGGACTATATATTGGACATCTAAGACACATTTTAACAAGTTTGAACAGATATACAAACTTATCTTTCATCTATTCTCAAATATTTGTAATATTCTTTTGTGAGAGGTAAATCTCACAAGTTAGCAAAAATGAGCTTTCTTGTGTTTAGTGTTGTGAGAAGAGCAATACTTGTAAGAGTGTAGTGAGACAATTACACTTGTAGATGTTTGATTTTCACTCGGAAGAAAATTGGTTTTAGTGAAAATTCTCGAGGGCACTATCCAAGTGCGGACGTATGGTTTAGATAACCGAACCGCGAGAACCAAATGTCATTGGCTCAATCGGTTTAATCTTTCTAACTAAAGCTATTTATTTACTTGCATTATTTTTGTTAATTGCTCTTGGGATTGGTTAACTGCTTTGCTTTTTTCCTTAATTCATATATAGTCTAAGTTTATTACTTAAACATTTTTTGAAAACTTTTTAATTCCACATTTAGTTTTATAAACCCTATTCACCCCCCTTCTAGGGTGTTTTCGGACCTATAGCGTCGATCATTATGATTGAAAAATTAAATGGTCCAAATAAATTAGACTAAGACATATGTTTTGTACTCCATTATTTGCAGAAACAAAATTAGCACAACGACTCTGCTTGTAGTACAACTTTCTCTATATTCTAGAGAACAAATCTCAGTATTGAAATTTGGCTTAGTTTTAGCTCCATAGTGAACATGTTGAATTACAAACTCCAAATTTCAAGAGTCCACTGGTGGATGAATTGTTTTGGGAAGAACTAGGATTGAATTGTTCATGTTAGCAATGACCATACATGTGGCACGTTTATAGATAATTATTCGAGCTTACGACATTATCGATGCCTATAACAATTTTTTTGTAACTATTCGTAATAATTTATAGTGATTGTAATTATTTAACATTATACACAGCACATTTATATATGAACTATTCTCTTGCTTCTTTGCATGTTTGCTTACTAAATGTTGTTATAAATGTCCCATAAAAATGAGAGCTACACTTGGTGTAACACCCCCGCCTTAATCTACAGGATAACACTTGTATTTAAGGCCTGGAGCATTACTCACCCATCCTAGTAGAACTAGGATAGGTGAATTTGAAAAAAACAATTATACAATAACATATACATCAAGTATTCTAGACATGGAGTACATCAAAAAACGCAGTATCATGTTCAAGCATGCATCACACACACACACACATATATATAAAATCAAACCACATGCGTCCCCAAATATATATATACAATCCTCGGGTTGGCCGTGGCTTACCAGAAAAAAACATATACATATAAATAAAAGATGAACTGTATCAGAGCTTCTATTTTGTCCCTGATCCCGTCACTTCCATGTCCCCATAGGACTTACGAGTACCTATAAGGATTTAAGGTAAATCGGGGTGAGCTATTTGCTCAGTAGGGGGGGACATGGAATAACATATTAAAAACATAATTTGCAGTTCATCAACAAATCATATTTTAACAAATGCTTTGGTTTAAAAACCATTATCATATGAAACTATACATGCTTATGCATATGCAGGTTACCTCCCTTGTGTCAATCGTTAAGCCACGTAGCCGGAATATATCCACATCGAACCAAACTTTATCGAGGGCCTGACTGCCCGATAAAATCATCCATCATTTATCATAACTGGCCCATTGGCCTCAGAGAATACTGTAAGATCATAACCGAATCGGACTGTTAGTCCAACGATAATATCACTACCATGGAATCATCAGTGCCTTGCCTTTTGCCTATGTTCCCAGACTCCACATCGATGGTTGATAGGCGGCCATACATTGATCCCCCAGGGGTTTAGGGTTTTTCAACCCAAGGGCACCTAGCCTTGCCTATTTTTCCCATCCCGGCAAGCACCATATCGGTACATCCATCCGTTCTCGAGAAACATCAGCTCTCCATTACATTCACGAACCATAGAATCCTTCCAAGAGGCAGATAATAAAACCACGAACCAAAAAATTGATCCAGAAGTTGCCATGATCTTTTTGAGCCTTTGGTTGACACATTAATGATGTATACAGTATGCAAACATGCTCTTTTATACAAACATCAAGTAAACTATGCCATACCCACTCAAGTACAGCCAATTCTATATCTCTTGGTATGTATAAATCAATCAATAATTTCATTTTTTCCATAAACAATATCCACACCACCAAGAGATGCCGTATATGATTCCAATGACATATTACAACAAGTGGGTAAGGCATATCATGCTTTAAATTATGCAAACATAGCTATTTAAATCATACAAACAACATGAACTTTTCTACCTTCAAGTTTCTTAAACAAATAATGATCAAAAACAACGATTCTCGAATAATAAAAGCATAATATCAACTTTTGAAAGCCATAGGACCTCTACCTCAAATTATGAGCGAGAAAGAAGAAGAAAAGATGGAGATTCACGCCTTCCCTCAAACCATCCTTGCGAAGAAGATGATGAATAGTGAAATATAGGAGAGTTTGAGTTATTTAGAGCGTAAATCTTCAATCAAGAGCAAAAACGAGCGAGAATCGCTCAAGAACTCTTTACTTTCTCTCTCTAGAACTCTCTAAAAGGTGGTGGAAAGATTTGGGTCGAAAATGAAGAAAAAAGGACTCAAAATGCACTAAAAATAAAGTAAGTCGGTGTACTGTTGCAGGTGCCGGACCGGTATGCCAAAAACAGGATACTGGTTTGCAGACCAAATTATCCCAAAATTTTATACGCCAGACTGGTATGCCAAACCCGCATACCAGTTCGCAGCCAATCTTTTCCCAGAGATTCATGCGCTGGACTGGTATTCCAAGAATCCAATACCGGTTCGCGAGTAACTTTTCCCCAATTTGTTTTGGTCATAACTTCTCGCTCGATACTCCGATTGAAATGTTTTTTATATCTACGGAAAGGTATTTTTGAGATCTATAATTTGGAGCTTTTCTCCAAATTATGAACAGATAATTTTCAAATCCACAATTTCTACACAAATAAACACATTTTACATTAAAATAAACACAGAATGTTACACTTGGTTTACATATTATACAGTTACAATGCATCCACTCCAAAAAGGAGGTTATTTGCTCAAGTAAAAAAGAAGAACAACAAAAAAAAAAGAAACTAAAAAGAGGATTCCTGAAATCTTGTACGGAAACACTTGAAACAAACACTTGAAACAAACACTTGAAACAAATTGAACCTAGCTATCAGTGCCCACTTGATGTACTAAGCTCGAACCCTAACATATTTGAATTAGTTTCTTGTAGGCTTTTATTTCACGATTTTTGCTTCCCTAGCCTTGTTGATTGACAATCCACAAAACAAAACGATCAATGTGCTTTCAGTACTATTTACTCCATCTTTCGCATAAGAAAAGTGGCCCAATGACAAATCCTAAGCCCACAACATATCCCACTAAAGTAGCACTCAAGAATTCGCATTTCTTCCCACCTTCAGGATGTGAGTGCTTGTCCTTAGATGTTCGTAAAGTTTTGGCAGTATCACTGCAGCTTTTGTTCAACTGAGGCCCACATAATCCTTCATTTCCTTCAAATGAAGTTTATGGAAATGTTGTGAATTAGTTGGCACGCGGGATCTTCCAGTGAACTTATTATATGAAAAGTTCAAGGCTGAAAGGAATGTAATACTAGCAAGCTCCTGTGGAATTTTTTCGATTAGTTCATTTACCGAGAGGTCTAATGATCCAAGCTATTTCAAATTTCTAAGTGAAAACTGGATTGAGCCATTTGAGAGTTTTCAGTTAAAGTGGTATAGAAGTTAAGCAAGTATTCAATGTTTGCAATTCTAAACAACATCTCGGAAACATCCTTCTCCTGGCCCCAAATGGGATAAATTAGATATTCGTCCCTTTAAAATCAACTGAAGATTCATCAAAGCACTCATCATTAGTCCAATGTTTCGGATCTTGCCCTATTGCCCACCCATTAAATCAATACTATATACCATTATTATCTATAGCTCGTTAATGTGGATTTGGCTCATCTTCATTATGTGTTCCCCAATTTTTTGTCAATGCACACCTCCATGAATGGCGCCCGGAACATTCGATTTTAATAAGAAACAAGAGTCTTTCTTCAATTATGTATGTCATACATTATGATGTTAATCGAGGGAAATTGGGCGAAAGTCTAATGAAGAGGATCAAAATCTTCTGGTATTAAGTGTTCTAACACATGCCAAAATAATGGGTTTGACGTGGAACATTTGATATATCACCATTGATCATCACTACATTCTTTTTTGCTCTATGCTCGTGCTTACATCATCAAGAATCTTTTTAACCCTATAGTGTAATTTCTCTAGTGCAATTTTTATCCTACTAATTGCATGAATAAACTTGAGCGAAGGAAATACATTAGGTATGTCAAAACGTCCTGTGAACTTTCATGCTTCTTTTACAACAGGCGATGAATTCATCTTGATATTTTTCTTCTTACCAAACGTTTCCCTGAGAGGTGTAAGTATTGTTTTTCGAACTTCGATTCTAAGCCTATAAAGTTCAAATTCTTAAGCATGTATTTGATTCCTGAGTATTTTCTTATTTCCTTTAGTTTGGCTCAAATTATCGTGGCCATTTGTTTTTCTTATTGGTTTTCATCGACATTGTAGCAAATCATTAGGGGGGACTTTTTTTTAAAATAAAAGTTGATCTAAAAGTCGAATTAAACAAGTTTAGCACTAGAAATCAGTGGTTGGCATTCTGTATAATGATTTTATTAATTATGCATTTGTGCAAAGGTTTTTTTTTGTGTAGAACACTAAATTGTTTGTAGGTAGTGGACTGCAGTTTTTAGCTTTTTATTTTTGAAGCTTACAGATTAGTTTGCCCCAAAAAACACAACAACAAAAGATAAGAAACTTCTTGATTCTTTCAATAAATTAAAATAATATATAAAGGAAAAGCTACTTTGATTTTTTATATACATCCACATTAGTTGTTTCGATTCTGGACTATCATTCTTAATAAGAAATCTAGGTCAAAGAAGAAGAAGGCCTATGCCAGGTAGAATATAAAGTGGATTGTCCGTTCGCAAACAAGGTCTTTGACGACGGAAATATGTTGCTAAAAACACAGTCTACAAGAAAATTGTCTGTTTTAGGACAAATTGTAGATATATAGGGGAGGTTTAGGAGGTTTGTTTTCCTTCTTTTTTTCCCCTTTTGTTTGGATGGTTGCACATGAACTATCTTAATTTTGAGCATAATGTAAAATCATTTAGAGCATGCATTTGGCACTGGAAAATCACTCAATAATATATAATTGAAATTAACTTTAACATAAGAAAATCTCGATTGGAAGGACTTAGTATTCTTGCCCTGTATGTTTCTCTCGACAAATTTCTTCTCTCTCTAAAATTATCCATTTCTTCCCACCACTATGTATCACCAAGCACATGAAAATCTTGGGCCTCTGATTTCCAAGATCAGATAGATGAATCTCCAAAATTAAGAGCTTTCTTAATCGAGAAGGCCAATATATTGTGGAATGGTAATTTACACTTAAATTTGTATTTTTTGAGCTGAATATATATAAGGCCTTGACAATATATACCTAATTAACTAAGATCAAATAGGACATGATGGTCAGTATATTTCAACGAATTTATACTCCTACCAAAATGTAAATAAAAAGCATCCCATGAATTGTTGGCGCTATCGACAACATTCAATACAAAGTTTCAGAATCAATAAACTCTAAGGAGGGTTCGGATTCAATAAAAAGTTTCAAAATGAAGTGAAAAGGAATAGTATATTATACCTATTTAAATAGGAACAAGTCGTTGGTGATGTATATTGTAAAATCATGATACGAAATGCCCTGATCTGAACAATAGTTCGTATTTTAGTTATCCTAAATTATGAAAACCAAATATTTACAGCAACGAACATGGCTGTTAAGAACAAATAACAGATTAAGCAACTTATTTATGCTGTTCTTGTACAATTTGAGCAGTCAATATTTCTTGGAAAGCAAAAGCAAGGAGTGGCATATCTGTTGGAAATAATCTTCTATTTCACAATGATAGCTTTGAAAAGCATTTTCCAAAATTTTCTTAGTTATTGACTTTTTCTATGGAGAAATTTTCTTTGGTGGCATATCTGCTGGTAAGATATCTTCTTACTTTGTGACTTTTTCTATGGATAAATTTTCTTTGGTGGTTGAGGAAGAAAAAAATTTCATAAAAAATTATGAAGGATGGAAGACATATATGCATAAAATGAGCATTAGGAGTGTGAAGAATCTAATCCAGTATGCTCAAATTAACCAATCCAATCCAATTCAATCCAATTCTGATTGGATTCGGTGAAATTAACGTGCATTGATTTGCGTTTTAGAAAACTGACCAAACATTGGATCGGTTTGGTTATTACCTTGGTGAAACCAATCCAATTCAATCTCAATTAAAAATGGCACCTATCCCTATGTACTTGGTTATTATTATACACTAAGTTACTAATTTAGACTGAGCTACACCTTATTATTGCTAAATATATAAAAGACCCTAATAAGTAAACCCTATTTTACTTATCTTTTATTTTACAGATGAATTGGACTTTAATATGTATTGACTTAATTTATATTTTTATCTTAATAATGAAAGGGAACTTTTTATTTATACTATCTTGATCTTTATAAAGTTGATTGAATTTGTTTTAAATGTTATTGAAACTTAAATAAGCCTTAGACGAAAGACATGGGTTTCGAACCAATCCAATATAATCTTGAATTGGATTGGATTGGATTTTGAAACCAAATTGGATTGTATTGTAAAATATAAAATTAGATTGGATTGGATTGGATTGATTGGTGGATTGTAATAAATCTATTGGTTTCGAACCGATGCACATCCCTAAAGCATGAAATGGGGAGGACATCTTATCACATGCCCTCAACTTATTTTCTAACTCCTTACAAAATCAAGTGTTTTTATTTTTCTTTTCCTTATTGTTATCAAATGGAGCCTAAATGTGTGAATACTATAATGAAAACTTTAATTAAATAAACAAATTGTTGAACAATTTTGTAGGTAAACGAAATGAACCAATCATGACTTGTGTAGATTTTTTTTGTGGAACCTCTTTCCCAAGAACGTAGTTATAATTTTCTTGACTCACGTGAATCATAGTTAAACATTGAATTAAGATAAACCAAAAATATAGTTACAAGCACTAAATAATTAGGAAATAAAGTCCGCATAATTTCATTTAACTATAGTTTCATAAAATTTGAATAATTTTATATAAAAACAATTTCTGAAAATTGAGGGGAACGATTGTACAAATACTAGTTGTCTCACTATGTTTCATAACCACCATGTTTCATAAGGCGCTTTTGTAGTACAAAGACTAAATGGGATGTTGACAAATTTGGTACTCTATGAATTATGCATTAGCTTATGTTCTTTTTAAAGTAAATTGCCCCATTGAAAAACACGGTTACAATTAACTAAGCTTTTGTAAATTATGGTTTACTGATGGTTTCTAAGTTTATACCCAAACAGAGATAAAGAAGCCAAGAACATACTTAATGCACCAAAACTCACCATAGAAAATAAGCAATGATCTAAACTATTAATTAAGATGAAATTATTACAAATTTAAAAATACTAAAGTGGTTAAACGTAGACTCCTAGCTAGAAATGAAGATATTACTTGTAAATTTATTCGAAAGTTAAATCTTTTTCAATTGTAAAGTGTATGTGGTAATAGTGCTTATTCATAATGACGAAGTTTCGACTCTCGGAATATTGTTTGCTTTGGCACCATACTGCCTGGTTTGTTCTTGACACGTGCTACCATAACAACCTCCCACAAGGTCTCTTATTAGTGGGAAAAAAAAAGGTGTCCATATAAGCCACTTTTAAGTTTCCCACTTTCTGATGTGGATTTTACATCAAACCCATAGTTTTTCCAATTTTTTTTTTCTTTCCGATTTAGCATCAACAAGGGTAACAATTACCTATAAAAAAATGAATGTTTTCATTTAGAATTTTTGAATACTACGTTTCAATATATATTTAAATCTAAAGAGCAGCGTGTGAATTTAACCAAATTTATCCAACTGTGGATTTCCCTATAACAAAGCAAAATAATAAGGCACCCTCAGCTCGTACCATTTCTTCTTGTACCTCCCAAATTTACGATTAAATTAAAATATTAATGTGCGATATATTTATAGTTTTTGGCTGCAAGAACTGAACCAAATATTAGCACTACTACAAACACGAGTTCAATATCACGGGTAAAGATAACAAAAGAACTAGATTGTTGGCTCGACAAATGGGAGAATCAACATAACGATATATCAAAAATTACTTTTTTAATCCGCAAAGGGAGAACCCTTAAATTTTATTAAAATAAGTGAAATATACAAATCTAGAGGCCGGTGTAAACCAAACTTCAAGGATAAGGTTAATGAAATGTCACCATATATATATAGTTGATCTCAAGTTCAAGCAATAAGCTAAAAGATCATTTTTTGTTCAATGACAAGGTCGTATTTTCAACTTCAAGTACAATTGTTTCATTCAACAGGAAACCATTTGATAAGTTGTTTAGATCCACGAGTGGAAAAAATGCTGGGCGACCCCAACCGTTGCAAGAGGCAGAAAACCAATTTTTACATACAGTAAGTGTAGATGTAAAATATTTGGTTAGCATTTTTTTCCATCAATAATATATATACTTTAACACAGTCACATGCCCCTATATTTATATATATATATATAGTTGATATGAATTTGGGACAAAATTGAGTGAGCTCAGGTAAAGAATGGGAGCACAATTTTTAAGAACACCGCTCAAAATTTAGTTAGATGCAACATATTAACAAAAAAAATTACATAAATAATTATGGATGGCGATATTAGCACTCCACAAATGTACTCTAACGCTTCAAAAAAGTCTCTTCAATGAAGAAAAAGTGTCCAAAAAGATCCACATATAATGTGTCAATATAGATAATTTTGGAGTGTCAGAGTACTTTTATGAACCACTAATATCATTATCCATAATTATGCATAGAATTATGCATAAAGATCAGTTATATTGGATATGAGAAATGCCAAGTAACCAAACATTTTTTCCCAAAACTTGTAATCAAAATGTACTAAAACTTGGTAAGATAAGATGATGAATGATATTGACCGATTGAAAGTTACTTATGAATTGACCTTTTGGAATTCGTTTTGGACTGAGCAGCGCTACTCATTGGATACATACTTTTCATTAACCAAAAAGAAGACTTAATGTAATAAATAAATTATAATAGGTGCAAGTGGGTTAGTCTAGTGGTAAAGGGCCCACCCATATTAGGGGAGATCCCGGGCTCAAGCCACACAAGGTTGGGGTGGGTTTTTTTTATTTTTATTTTTATTTTTGTAGTAAAGAAGGAAGACACTTAGACCTTCGTTCTTTTAAAAAAATACATTATAGTAGAAAAAAAACATTATGAACTACTATAATGAATAAAAAGGTTCATATGCAATAGTAAGAATTAATTAACAAAAATTAGAAACCCCAAACTCACGAGTTTCGGCGTCATGTTAAGTATTATTGCGTTGGTTCTTGATCCGCAACTTAAATTGTGCACACAATCTTAGCTTGGGATTCCATTGCAGCCAATCAGCATTCACAAACAAAGATAAACTTTTGTTCTTGGATTCGTATGTTCTGTTTGGGTACAAAGATAAATACCTATAAACCATAATTTATAAAAGTCTAGTTAATTATACAATTTTTTTTAATGTGTGTGTGTGGGGGGGGGGGGGGGAGGGGGGATTAATTTATAAAAAGAACATAAGCTAATGCTTAATGCTTATTGTACCAAGAGTATCCATGAACTAAAAATGTGTTGGAGTAATGACATTCTTTGTCCTTGATCATTGAAAATTTTCTAACTTTCCAGGTGTAAGGATTGACATCTTCCATTAAGCCAGATTGCTTAATAACAAAAACCTCATCCCCAAAAATGCAAGCATCATGTTGAATGTATCCTTTAGAAACATTAGTAAGAGTTTGGAAGCTCATAAATTTGTTAAAGCCCCATTCTGTCCTTGTACTACCAAAGCGCCTTTTTTTAGAATTAGCATCTGCATGCATTTGTATGGTTCGTGTTAATTAGCCCCCTTGGAAAATGATAGAAAAAATAACTGAATTTTAGGAGGAAGGTAGAAAAAAAAGTTTAGAGATGTGGTGATATGATTTCTAGTTTTATGAGTAGATGTCTTCCATCCTTCTTTATTTTTATGTGGAAAACCACCAAAAGATTTTTTTTCCCATGAGAAAACCAAAAAAAAGTAAGAGAACGTACATCACACCATATCCCTGAACTTATTTTCTAACTTCTCACAAAAATCAATTATTTTTTAATATTGTTGTCAAATGGAGATTAATAAGATGTTAACACACATTAGAAGAATCCATAAATTAAAAGAAGATTGATAATTAGACAAATCTAAGTTTACCTTGGATTGTATAGTACTTGTCCTTGAGTTGATCATAAACAAATAATTTGTAATTGACATAAACTTCCCAATTTTGAGTTAGAGTGTGCGTATCTACTATTTCTAGGTACATAGATAGATAGTCTTCACACCCATTGTTCCTTCCTTTTGGGTAGACCAACACTCTCCTTCAACAACGTAGTTGAGATAAAAAAGAAAGAAAGAGAGAAATGAAATAGCACTAATTAAGTATATAAATTGAAGAAGGAAATGATTTCATGCTTTTGCATTTACTTTTCTATTCTTAAAAAATGGTCAATATAAATGGAACTATTCAAACTTACCAATTGAAGCCGTTTGCCCAGAATTTATCAGATTGATGCTTTGGACTATTTGAGTTTAGAAAGGTGGAAAAGGACTTTATTTTGAAGGTGTTGTGGGCTGGTGGAATATCTCTGTAGTATCTTGAAATTTTTGTAGGGGTCGTGAGGCTAGGTGAAATTTCTATGTGGGATCTTGAATTTTCTGTGATGTAATTATAATACATATGCATAACAAGCACACATTTAAAAGTTATCATTTACGAATATGGAAGAACATAAAGAAATTTAAATACCTGTAATTCCACTAACTTTAGTATTTTTAAAAACCACAAATTTAAAAATTAATTACACAATCAACCATCAACTATACAACTTTTTTTTCCCTTGAAAAATATGAATACAAAAAATAAATATTTGAAACCTCCAAAAACGAAAATGACCTTATCAATATGAGAGATTGATAGTAATTTTTTGCAAACTAGGGCAAGTACCTCAGCAAAACTACACCGTAAAACACATTTTAACATAAACTGCCATTTTTTCTTGAAAAAAGTGAAAAATATTAATTCTTAAAAATCTATGGGTATGGTTATTAGCGTGTGGTCAAACTGAGTACTCTAACACTCTAAACAATGTTTTTAATGCATGAATAAAAATGTCCCAAAGATATAACATTTTACTTAGAATTAAATTTGGAGTGCTATAGTACTTGCTAGCCAATAATGACGAAACATAGAAGGGTTATAAGAAAGAGGACGATGAAGACCACGAAATGTTAAAGGATAAAAAGGACATACCAAACGCATGGTCATCACTAGTAATATGCTCCATTCGTACATGTGTGGAGTTAGTCTTGTTTTGCCAAAACTACTAGTTCCTTTTACTTTCAAATTTGAAGGTTTTATATGGATGAGCATCTATATATTTATATATAACATAGCTTGTTAACTTATTTAGGTGTGAACTGATAAAAGAGATCTTCCTAATGGGTCCTGAAAGCATAAAATTGAACAAGCTAATCTTACTCACAAACTCAGAAAAGAATATCTTCCTTTTAGTGGAAAAAGAAAAGTATCATTCACAATTGATTGAAGGTGCAGTCCTTCGTTATATTCTCACTATATATATATATATATGCATAGATATGTAGGTGATAAAAATAATAAAGAGAAAAAATATTGATGAAGGCCATAGATATATATGATATTTAAATATTTGATTCCTAGCGTTCTCTATATATATACATATGTTTATTTGGGTTTAATTTGAAAATGAACAACAAAGAGTTTGTTTATTTCATTGTACAGGTGATGAATTGATAAAGAGGTCATCATTGTAAGTTGTCAAAGCCTACAATGTGTAGTGGTGTACGCTACCTATATATCACAAACTCAAAAAGAATCTATCTTTTTTAGTGAAAAAAGAAACGCATCTCTCATGCACATGCAATTGATTAAGTGCAATACTATGTGAAGTAGTTATGGAGAATCTATAGCGAAAGCAAGTCTTCAGAGAAGATTTCGACCATGGCAGTGATGCCGGCTAAAAGCCTTGTTGGGGGGCAGTTTCAAAAAATTCCTTCAAGAAGCAATTTGATTGTGAAAGTCCCATTGGGTATCATTTACTTAGGCAAATTAGGATTAGGAAAATTAGGATTGTCCATTTCAAGAAAAAAACGGTATAGAAAGCAAACCCCAATCCAGCCGTGCGCTTTGGAAGATTTTACTGTCTGGAATTTATTGCGAAGCTCAAAGAGGAATTTCTTATAATTTTATTTGCTCTTTGATGTGAGATTTTATTTGAAATTTTCAAAATTATGTTTTTAAAAAAAAATATTTTTTTATTCGGATAATTGGTGTTTTATTTCCTTATTATTTGAGAATTGCTTTAAGTGACTTAATATATCTAGGGTGGTGCTATTGCCACCTCACAAACTTCTTACTTCCACTCCCACCAAAAAAAAAGGTCTAAACTTCTATTTTCACCCCATCTAATTAATCATTTTCAACCAACTAATCACTCATCAACATTAATTACTATTCATCATCATCATCATCATCATCATCTTCTTCTTCTTCTTCTTCTTCTTCTTCTCCTTCTTCTGCTCCTCCTCCTCCTCCTCTATGGTTTTTACTCAATGGTTAATAATTAACAAAAAATCAGATTTAATTAACCCATTCTATCTCATTCAGTTCATTTCAAAAGCCAACAAAAATCCAAAAGTAACTCACAAAACACACAAAATCTCCATTGATGTAACACAAAAAAAGCCTTAAGTTCTAGAGAATAGTAGAGAAGAGCGAATCAAGGATTATCAAGGTAGAAAAACATAATGAAAGAGAGATATGTTTGTTTTTATTATGTTTAATGTTTATTTTCTTTAGTTAATATCAGAAAAAATAAGATTGTACCAACAAAACGAATTACAGCATCAGAACAAGTTACCTCAGTTACGGGAAACCAAAATTGGAGCACTTGTTCGGTTTTCGGTGATCGAATGTGTCATATGAAGACGTGAAGGAGAATGATATTTTGGTTCTACAAGACCGACATTTATCATTTTTCTCGATCCGTAATGGCCGAATAAATTCCTATTACTCGTCTCTTAGGGGCTGAGGTAGTGAAAAAAATTCTAAAGGGTTAATTTCTTCTCAAAATACCTCAATCCTTAGGAACTGACGTATTAATATATATCAGCTATATATTAGTCACGTGTTCACATGTTTAACGAGCATATAATTAAATTAGAGCCTCTAAATTCAAAGTTCGAACAATGTAATTTTTTGCTTATCATGAAATTCTAAGGATGTAATTTTTTTGTATATGAAGGACAACAATTTTTAGTAACTTGATTAAATTCGATCACAGAGAACCAACCATTATCCAATTTATATTTTTTGATTAAATTTGATTTCTTTGAGTAATCTATATTATAAAATATCAAGTTTGACCAAATTTATTTTAAAAAAGTATAAAAATCTAATGGTTAAAAATATACATGTTATGGTGTGCATTAACTCTACACCATTGGATGAGTTTTATACACACATCAAGTGGATCACATCAAAGTTAAAATACTCACACCAATAATATATACACAATAAATTCTCACACACCAATAATTTTTTCTATATTAAAAATGCCATAACTTAAAATAAAAAATTCAAAATTTAATAAAAATTTAATATTTAAAATCTACAAATCAAGATTAATTAAATAAGATCCATCATGACTATAAAATTATGTAAAAAAAATAAAAATTATTAAGTAACATTTAACAGCAATAATATACACAAAGTAAACTCTCACACACCAATAAATATTTTTACATTAAAAATGCCATAACTTAAAATAAAAAAATTAATATTTAATATTTAAACTCTACTAATCAAGAGGGTGTTAAATAAATATTTAATTTTACATAGAAGAAGATTTAAGGAGGGTGTTAAATAAATATTCTTATGTTTATCTCTTGTATCAAAATATTAAATTACCTTATTAATTTTAAAATTGTATCAAAACATAACTAAATAAATTAATATTCTAAATGTATTAATTTTGTAAGTTAGAGAGGAGAACATAACTAAATAAATTATGGGCCATTGGATTGTTGAACCAATCTTCAACATCAGATTGTTAAATTGATTTATGACCTTTGGATTAAAAAAGATAGTGGTCAAATCAATGAATAATATTTTCTTGATTTGTATTATAGATATATGATATAATTATTTGTATGGGGGCGACTAGGATGTGTCATAAATAGTGGCAATAAACTAATAGAACTTTTTTTTAATGAATGCATCAAAAATAATAGGGGAAAGAAGTTAGTTAATACATCAAAAATATGCATGCTGATGCTCCACAAGTTATGAAAGACAAGTTATGTAAAATGCAATTTTAAAGTCAGAAAGCATAATTAATGGAAATTCTTCATTAACTAGAAGGGAATATATATTTAAGTACTTTCTAAAGTAAATGTGTGAATGTTAGTTAATATTAAATATAAAAATAACTATTGCTCGGTGACAATACTCACGGAAATTGTTCTAGCCTCTTCTTAATTAATTAATTATCGATTTTTGTGAACTATCATTACTTAGTCAATGTTTATGATGGTGAATTTCATAAATTTCTCCTTAATTATCGATGGTTATGTTTCTAAATAATTTTTTTTCTATCTAACCTAATAATTATGTATTTTTTTTCCTTTTATTACGAGGTATCCTTACATGCATATTGGAAAAGACTAATCTTTTGCTTGGAAAATTAATTCTCCCCACAACAAGTGTTTCCAACAAGAATCAACATCTGCAATGCAAAAATGGTTAGCCCACTTAAAACACAGATTATTAGCTACGCCAAATTAATAATCATTTTGTGTGCATGTTGAAGTGTAATGTTTTCCAATAAAGAAAAATATGGACTACAATAATAAAAAACCCTGACTCCAAGTGTGACCCGAACCAAGGATCTCCCAAACCCGTGTGAGTGCCTTTATAATTATTCCCACAATATTTTATTTTCTAATAATGTTTGTTGATAGTCTCATTTGATGGTCTCATTATTTATGTTATTTAATACGGGTTTATATATATATATTCTAAATAAAGAACTATATAATCATTGATCTATGAGTTATTCTTTCATTTGTCATTGAACCCCCGAAAAAAGAATTGCAAGAGAAAATACATTATATCTGTGAAAAATAAAACTAGATTACTTATAAAAAAGAAGAAGAAGATGAATTTGTGAGAAATATACCGTAGGGTTTACTAAACGTTAAGAAAATAAGATATTCAAAGAAAGTAGAGAAATGGCATAATTTAGCAAGTACAATTGATTAAATTTAGAGAGCAATATAGCGAACTAAATGAGAGCCCGAATTCAAGAGAAGAAAATGAGGGTTTTTTTCTCTTTTCAACGACCTACACTAATCCACTTGCTCGCATGAGTGTTATGTATTAAATTTTAATTTGTTTTAAATGCAATATTAAATCCTACACTTTTTATTAATTTACACTTTACTCCATAAATATTTTGATTACGACAAATATGAGAAAAAAATTTGAAATTTTGAGAACATTTGGCCACATTGCCTCGGTCGATGTATATGTATTAAGGGAAAGAGTCCAACCAAGGCTAGCCCATCCCAAACCCATCTCATACTCATTTTTGTGAGTATATATCATCCATCCTCCTTTAATATTTTGTGGAAATTTTTTCTCCACCATCACCCAAAGAGAACTTTGTCATGGAAAAAAGCAAAAAGCAAGAGTTAATCTCACCACATCCCTCAACTTATTTTCCATCTTCTCACCTAAATTAGTAATTTTTTTTCATTTTCCATGTTACTATCAAATGGAGTCTAAGAATCGATATTTTCAAACTAGCCAGGCGTTCCTAGGGCAGCAAAACCTTAGAGAGAGGGGGCAGAACCTATTTCGAATGCTTGATATATGGTTTGTAGGGATTAGTTGTTCATCAGCACGAGCTTGTTCTATTTTCAAAGTTAATTTTTTATGAGTTATTGAATTGTAAATGCAAATATATAAATGTATATATATAGCGAATAACAAAGTACAAAAGTACGTTATGTGTACGTAGGTAAGCATTTGTTTTGCATATGAACTTATCTTCCCTATATATCTAACATTATCATTCTTTTACCCATAAAAAGTGAAACCTTTCAGCTTCCCCACGTGTATATATATATATATATATAAATATACATATAGTAAAAAAATTATAGCATAAAAAATTATGGTCACGTTATTGTGTACCGTAAGGGTACATATTAGAAACTTATTAACACCCCATTTTGCAACCCTTGTAAGAATTCATGTTTTTGGAAATGTCCCGACATCTTACACTCACATCGGGTCATGTTAGGGTCAAACAAGAAGCATTATGGATGTGAAAAGGCACCTTTGAGCACATCGGAAGCCTCGCAGCAAGCCCTGGACACATCAAGCAACCATAATCAGACACGTGGCAGCCAGAGCTTGTCTCAAGTCAAGCTCCTCTTGCCAGTTGTTTTCTTGGCGCTGCACTGATATAAGTAAACCCCTCCCCGTGGGTATTTCATCAACAATCATTGGAATTCGTGGTACACACGAGAAAACCAGTATTCTCCTCCTGTTAGAGAGTCAAGGTATAATTTTAGCCCTCTCCCTTTTATTTCCATCTCCGTCTCCATTTATTTATAATTTGGATACTTGCATACAAAATTATTATCACTTGTAGCTTTTCAAAATATCTTCCTAAAACTATTTTCAAAACTAAAGGTGAAAAAACACCTTAGCCTTATTCTAAATTGATACTCTTCCTAAAATTGTTTTCAAAATATCTTCCTAAAACTATTTTCAAAATATCTTCATAAGGTGTACTGTGATACCTCGAATCCCGTTCTGAGATTTTCACCTCCAGGACCCGGTTAATTACGGATGCCGTGCGCGACGACGGATTTAAATCATAAAATCAGCATTTTTAAATTTTTTTTTCTTAAATAAAATATGATATGAGTAAAATTCCTTTTTATAAAATTTCGGCATGTGGAGTTCATTTATACAATAAACCAACCTGTAAAGGTTAAAAAAACCATTTACATATGAATATAACCACATCCAATCACATTTCAAATCAATTCCACATATAAGGAAACCTTTTATACAAATTTAGAAAGAATATTGTTTGTACATAAAAACCAAAGCTCATTTACAATATAGCAAATAAAATGGCTATGCAAAGTTGTCTTTCTCCTAAAGGACTACAAAATGGTTTATGGCGATTAGAGGCTTCTATACACGACTACCACACTCCAATCTTTGAAGCCTATCCTGCAAAACTGTTAGAAAAAAGGAATGAGCCAAATCTGGGCTCAGTGGGAACTAATACACGTTTTATATAGAAAATACACATTGGAAAAAACATGCGCGCGCATTTTTACACAATGTAAGACTTTAGATATTAGTAGTGTTCCATATATAAAAAATGTAATGCAAGACACCCATAGCATGTCGAACCTAACTGCTAGGATACCCATCCCAGTATTTGGATGCTACTCGAACAAGCTAAGTTAGTCCTACCTTTTTGGCCCGCCAATGACTTTTATCCATGAAGCTCATGGTTTAACGAGGTAGTACAATCTGTGTATCATGTAACTAAGGTCATTAGCTTGTTAAGGTTTGTTATGCTATGGCAATTATTACTTCAATGTCGATTATGATTCATTATAAACATCGTTAACTTATACATGGCTACAAGACTTCTCATTAAGTATTACAATAAGAACATCATTATATTATGGAATTGGGCCACTTTATCAACTCATTAATAATTTACTCAAGTTCTCTTGTATAATATATCCATTTAAATCCTTAGTTCTTTTTATATGTCATGGAATCACGCCATGTACCTCAAAAGGCTATACTAGTCCATTGACAATCACATAGGTCAACAACAATATCATATACGAACTTTATATTAACAACTAGAGATATGATAGCAACAATAATCATAATAACAATCACTTCAGGGTTCACATCCTTATATCTCTAGTATAAAGCCTCAAGCTTACACCCCGCGGTCACTAGGCTTAGAGCATCGGTTCCCAAGGGACCCCAAGCTAAACTAATCATGTCTCCTCCAAGTAGCGAACTGCCCAAGGACTCGGTCCTTACTTGTAATTCATTTGGAGATAAACCCACGCAAGACATTTTTTCGGGGCCAACACTCCAAATACTTAACAAGAAGGACACCCGTACAAGCATGTTCCTCCGAGGATGGAACTACCTTAGGATCTTTCACTTAAGAGTAGGGCTACTACTTCCTGGAACACACAGTCTCGTTAATAGAGCCATATGATCTAATCCGCAAGCTAGGGAAGCTATAAAATGCGCAGGACTACGAAACTCATTCGCGGGAAGGCAATATACATTGATATGATAACATAACAGGAAGCTACTACTGCACTATACTGGGTAGCCTTTTCCCTTTTTCGCTTTGGGTGGCTCCATTCTAGCTAGAACTAGTACCAATACTTAAACATAGCGGCTACAACCGCACTCAATGGGCTACAACCCAATCATATGGCAGGGCTACAACCCTCTATGGTAAGGCTACAATCTTACAATATATATCCACATAATCCATCACACATATGGCTATCGACATATATATACACAATCATGCAATTATACATCATCTTTAATTTATCATCATCATATGCGTCGTTATCACGCATTATATCCATATCCTTGTCATTTCATGTTTATTCACATGTACATAATCAACCAGTTCATGATCAATATCTTATGTCATATATAATTTCTTGTATGTAGAACTCGAGCCATAAGATTCTTATGTCATTTTATCAAGTCGGGTGTTTGTTATTGAAATTCTCGCCTAATCGGTGCACTAACGGCACTACAGTCTTTTATGATTGTGGCCATGACAATTTATGCCCTACGAAATCATGTTTATCACATTCCCAACATGTACTAAGATTATATCCCCATAAATTGTCCTGTTAATATTCTACATAAGGCAATCAAAGAGTGTGTTCATGTTCAACCGGCATATTAATACAATTCACCTAGATGTTCATGTTCATAACTAAGGAAATCCATGCCCTAATAAGTGTGTTCTATGCGTTCTTAAAGAGTATTGAGGTTATATTCTCATTACTAGTGCCTAGCACGCTCCACATAAGTCACTAAACCCGTATGTTATGGCATATCGCTTTGCCGTAATGGGTTCTCACTACACATACCAAAAATAATGCCCTACGATTGCATCTAATGGTATATATATGTGTATCTCTATCATCAATAACCCATAATCATCCATTTAATACTTACAAATCTAAAAAAACCCCAATTCTTAGGTATACGAGTAATTACGAAATGCGTTTCACATGAATCTCTAAGTACACATACTAAATCGTTGAACTAGATGATCAATCTTGATATAGAAGAGAAAATCTATCATTATCCATCACTAATCTTAGATTGATCTAGCCTGAATCCTAAGAGATGCAAACAACCCATGGTTTTGATTAAAATCCCCAATTTGAGTACAAATCATTAAAACAAGTAAAAGTTTGTAAAAGAGGTTTTATACTAGTGTTCCCACCTTAGAGTAGCTATATCAAGGAGTTGAGGAAGCGTAGACTTCGTCTCGCCAAAACCCTAGCTCGCCTCCAAGCTTCACGCGCGAAGATGAAGGTGGAGGACGATGAATAGTGAAGAAGAAAGGTGGTTTGGGGCTCAAATCGTGTAGGAGGATGAAGAAACGACAAGAATCACTCAAGAATCTCCCACTTTCTCTCTCTAGAACTTTCTCTCTCTAGAACCCCTTATATGAGTGAAGCTCGAAAATGGTAGTGTATGGGTGTTAAATGGCTGAAAAACGGGTTTAAAATGCTTAAAACCGACATTCTGGTGAACTATGATCGATCATGGCCCCCCATGATCGATCATGAAGCGTTTTGGAACTCCTCTGGAGGACCATGATCGATCATGCCCTTCCATGATCGATCATGGAAGTCACTGCAACAGTAAATGACTTTCTAAGCCCGAAACGGACCTCGAAATGGTTGAATCTCGACTCGGCCCAAACACGAAAGTTGTAGAGGGAAAAGAAATAAAGAAGTGTCCATAAACAGAGAGTCGTTTGGACATCTGATGAAGAAGTTATGGCCTCTCAAAGTTGGCCAGAAATCAAGGAATCGCGAAAAGTCGAAACACGCGATTATCACCTCGGTTTCAACCTGAACCACTCGGATAATGAAACGATTTCTCCCTCAAACTTAATATACCTAATATGACATACTAAAAGTATAGGGTCAAGTACGAAGGGCTCGGAACTCAATGCTCGCTCTTTAACGGAGATTAAGCCATACTGGGCTTAAGAGAAGATTAACGTGGAAATAGAAACACGGGGTATTACATGCGATGCTATATAAAGTGGTTTACCCCTCATATACTCGATAGAGGTATATCAAAATGTCCTTACATGTACCTGTGCCCTTGAGATATATCGTAAGACCTGCCAAATAGGAGGGAACCTTAAACCTTACCCTACTCAACTACACTTGCATATAGGAGAGTCAACATAGAGCAAAAGATTTTTTCCATTATTTAATGACTGGAAGTTATGGAAATCTAGCGAGTAGAGACCCTGTCAATTATACCATCATGGTTTTAGCAAGTGCGTCCGAAGGCTATCCAACCTCCACCGTAAAGATTCATGAAGATTGATAACCTTTGTAATCTTCCTATCACCGGTTTCATGAATAAAGGAACTCATGAGGAAAGAAATTCCCGTGTTCTAAAATAATTTTCCAAAGAAACCTTTTTCAAAATGATTTTTAAATCTAGAGGATAAGAGAACCCAAAAAAATTTACATTCGTACCCTACTTTGTACAGGACTCTCAAGTTATTACTTTTGGTATGTTTTCGATCTCACCTAAAGAAATCTAGTAGTTTCTAAGGATGCATATTTCTTTTGTTTCTGGAAATTAATCACGACTGGATTTGTTCTTTTCTTTCACTAAAGACATTCGTTCAAATTGGCGTCCAGCTGGGCTAAGAGAGACAATACCAGGAGATTAGTTCGGCCTGAATAACTTAATATAAACCCACATTAAACACTAATATGTGGGGGTGTGTGGTAATCTGTTCAATAATATAGCGGATTTGCCACTCGATCCTTTTTACCCAAATTAAGGATTGCCACAGAACACCTATGTAGGGGGTTTACCTCAAAACCCAAATGTGGGGTTACCGCCACAAAGCACGGATCTTAATCTCCCACCAAATCAAAAGGTTAATGTTATAAACGGAACTAGAGACATACCATTACCCAATCCTAAAGAGATATATTGAATGCTTATGAACCAAAATCTGACCATACTCTTGGCTAATCACCAAAATACCTATGCCCGGTTAGACGAAATGGCTAGAGGACGCTTGATAGAACCAATGAGAGAGGCTACTTTTGTAACACCTCCTTGACCTTCTTGCCATATTGAATTCCCGCCACAACCCAAATAATAGATCTCGCCATGAATTCAACCAGATCTTATTGTTAACTGGCTTCATCAAGCCTAAATGGATCCAATTCCACCTCAAGCGTAACCATCGTATGAACCTTACTGCGACCCATATCACGAACCCACTCGGCGAACCGCCAACCTACAAGGAGAGGGATTCCCGACAATTGAGGCCCCAAGACAAGATATGATTAGTAATGAACTCAATGAACAACTAAAAGCTTTTACACAAAAGGTGACCGAAAGCGATCTCACATAACTTCAAAATTACAATATATATCTTGAAGCTTATTACCCAACGAGATTTAAATTGCCATCAATCCCCAAGTTCACTGGGACGGCCCTGCTTGAGTTGCACCTAAAATTCTATGTACATTCCATGGAAAGATGAGTTAGCCAACTCATTTCATCTCACTCCAGTAGGGGCGGCACATAGTTGGTTTTGAAGTCTAGAAAAGTAGTGAGCAAGTCTTGGATTGATATAGTCAATGAGTTCGTAGCGCAATAAATAATGAATGAGGAGATGAAGATTACTTGGAAGCATCTAGATATGGCTAAGGAAAAAGATGGAAACACATCAGTGAGTTCGTGAGGAGATGGAGGGAACTAGCTACCCGAATGGTAGAGAGGCTAGATGAAAAAGAATAACTTGGAATGATAGTATAGATTTTGATACCCAAAATTCGGACTTAGATGGGACACCAGTTCTTTAGCCGCTTTAAAGCTCTACTATATGTGGAAATAAAATTGAGGAATATCTGGCCAAACCGGTAGAGGTAAAGAAGTCTAGTTCTCAATATAAGAAGACTTCTACCTCGACCTCCACTATTAACCAGGTTTCCACGTATGGACCGCATAATAACGGGTATTCCAACAATCCTTATGGTCAGAAATCTCAAAGGAACACTAGGAATTACTCTACAAAAGGATACCACAACAACAACAATAGTTAGGGAATGTTCAATCGGGGAAGAGCGAGAGTATTTCTTGCAATTACTAGATTCATTGGGAAAAGTCTATGAAGAGTTAAAGGAATAAATGAAAAGTGTGAATATCACCAAAATGTAGGTCACAGCATTGACAATTGCATAGCTCTTTTGCACACAGTCCAAGAGCTAATTGATTCAAAGAAAATAAAGGACCCTTCCGCACCAAATGTATCATGTAATCCGTTGCCAAATCATCATATTAACACAATTGGAGAAGGAGCAAGAGGGTCCAAAAAAAGTTGTGGAATTAGGTTATAAGGAACCTTTGCATACTGATGCAATCCTTTTAGGGTTGTGTACTAAAGAATCTGCCTCTTATATGCATGATATAATTAAGAAATACGTCCCATAAATCATGAGTTGGATGCAAAATTTGAGGTTTGTACTAGGATTAGGGCTCATAAAGGAAAACCAAGGGATTGTGGAAATGGTGCAACCAAAAGATAACCCGAGACGCTGAGGGCTTCGGTTCAACAGTGAAAAGTCAAAAAGAAAAACCGTTCATTGGAAGATAAGCGAAATTCAAATAAGGATAATCGCCTTTAATTAGGGAAAAGTATCTAAAGCAAACAAAGTAGAGAAATCAAAATATTTCATTTGCAATACCGTTGAGTCATCTGAAGAAACAATATACCCGGTTGTGGCATGGGTGCAACAACTAAACCGTTCGAGAAGGGTATATCAAGAACCCACTAATCATCCTCAAAATGAACAAAGTAAAGATCCTACGGAAGGAAAAGTTGTAGAGCAATTAAAGAAAACCTAAGCCCAAATCTTGATATCAGGTCTCTTAGTAGCATTTAACCTCACCGGGTAGCTCTTATGAAGATGTTAGATGAATCGATTATCCCACTTGAGTCCACACCAGCTCAATTTACAAATATGGTTGCGACATTAGGTGCACAACAACAATCTTTAGGATTCGCAGATGAAGACCTATCTCCATTTGAGAAAAATTACAATCAGGTGCTACACATTACTGTTGAAATTCATGGATTAAAGATACCTTATGTTTTAGTGGATAATGGCTCCACCATGAATTTGTGTCCTTTAAAAACAGTAACACCATTGGGCATAAATAGTACAGATCTGGAAGATTCACCCGTTATCGTTCGAGCTTATGACAATAAGAAGAGAGTTGTGTTAGGATTTGTGGTGTTAAATTTACATATAAGCCCCGCTGTTTTCCTGACAAAATTCCGAGTGATTGATATATCATTTACCTTAATCTACTATTGGAAGAGCATGGTTACACGAGGTTAGGGCTTTTCCATCATCTGTCCACCAAAAAATCAAAATTCCGTACAATGGGGAGATCATCGTCATCAAAGGAGACCCTGAAAGACCAATTTATCCAAAGGATACGCCGGTACTTGGAATTAGAAATAGGATGTGCAACTTGGAGGGTTTTCTTATGAACCCAAAGTGCAAATGTTAACAATGTAAGTTACCACTTGACGACATGCTAACTTTAAACACTCAGGTAGTCCGTACGATAAGGAAGATGAAAATTTTCCCTGGAATGAAACTAAGGAAATATCAAACTGGGATAGCACAAATGATTGATCCATATCAACAACTTACACTACTTTTCGGATTGGGATATACTGGGGGTCAAGAAAAAGCAAAAGAAATTATGCCCAAAGACCGCCCACTCAACGGATATTTGTTGAAAGATGGGATATTTTGGGTACTGGAAATGACAAAAAATAGATAAAAATCAGGGCTGAATTGAATATTGATGAGAAAATGTCTTTTGAGAAACTACTAAAATAATTCATTAACATCTTTGCTTGGTCTATTGCTGACATTTCGGGATTAGACACGAACATTGTAATGCATGAAGTCCACATAAGACCAGAATGTAAGCCAATCAAACAAAAGTTGAGGAAATTAATCCTAGAATGGTCGCTCAAGGTGAAAGAAAAAGTCATAAAAAAATTGGATATGGGATTCATTTGGGTTGTTGAATACCCAACTTTGTTGGCAAATGTACCAGTAACAAAACCAAATGGGAAGGTTCATGTTTGTGTAGATTACCAAGATATAAATGCTGCATGCCTTAAAGATGTTTTTTCACGTTTAAACACAAATCTCATTGTTGATAACACAACGAATCATGAGCTAAAATCATTCGTTGATAGGTTTACTGGTTACAAACAAATCAAAATGCACCCAAATCATCGCGAAAAAATGGCCTTCATCACACTGTGGGGTACTTATTGTTATACAATTATGCCATTTGGATTAAAGAACACCGGGGCAACATATCAAAGAGCTGCAACAACCATATTCCACGATATGATATAAAAAGAAGTCGAGGTTTATGTTGATGACATTATAATTAAATCTCTAGGCCGTGAAAGCCAAATTCAAACATTACTAACTTTCTTCGAGAAACTTCTCCATTTCAGATGTGCCTAAACCCATAAAAATGGGTCCTTTGAGTTACAAAAGGGAAAATGTTAGGGTACGTGGTTAAATAAGAAAAGGGATAAAAGTAGATCTCACAAAGGTGAAAGAAATCCAAGAAGTGCCAATCCCAAAAATTCTAGGAAGATTGCAGTTATTAGCCAATTCTTCTCTTAATTAACTCAGACATGTGAGCCTATATTCAAACTCTTACAAAAGAATTCAGGTGGGCAATGGAATGAGCAATGCCAAGAAGCTTTAAACAAAATCAAGCAATATCTGTCCATTATGCCTGGTTAGCTCTTCCATAACCGGGAATTCTGTACATGTCAGTCAATGATTCTGAGCAATGCTAGCACAATAATTGATGAAAACAAAGACAAAGAGAGCCATTTATCATCTCAGCAAAAAGTTATCTCCTGGGGAACAAAAATACACAATGTTGGAAAAGTCATGCACATCCTTAGTTTGGGCATCTCAGAAATTGAGACACTCCATGCTAGTATTCCCTGTGATACTTATTTCTTGCCTCAATCCGTTGCGATACTTGTTTCAAAAACCCGTACTAATAAATTAAATGCCTAATTAGGTGTTCTTATTATTTGATTTTGATATTTCTTATATGACCCAAAAGGTTATCAAATGGCAAATCATTGTTGAATATATAGGTTGAAACCCGTTCCTTGAAAACTGGGCAGTAGATTTTGAATTTCTTGATAAGAATATAATGACAGTCAGTGATGATGATGAGTGGAAAATGTACTTTGATCGTGCCTGCAATCGAAATGAGAATGGTATTGGGATTCTTATAATCTCGCCAGATCAAACACATGCCCTATTATCATTTCTTCTTGACTTCCCTTGCACCAATAATATAATTAAATATGAAGCATGCATAGTGAAATTAGAAATAGCATTGTAAAAGGGAGTTCAAATGATTCATATATTTGGTGATTCGACACTTATTATTCATCAAATTCTGAATAAATGGAAGATTAAAGAAGAGTTCTTAAATAAAAAAAACTTAGATTGTGTGGAATTCTTCTACATCCCACGAACATAAAATAATTTTGCGAATGCCTACTTTGGCCTCAATGGTTGAAAATCCTGGAGAAAATGAAGAAATTCAAATTTAAATCCAAAAATGAACAAATCTAGAATTTTGTCTGTATATCTGAGTTGAAGAAGAAGATTATGTAAACCCAAGTGTGTGGTATTATGATATTTGGAACCTCCTTAAAGAAAATAAATATCCCACAAATGTTGATAAGGCCTCAAGAGTAGCACTTCGACGGCTAGCCTCTCATTTTATCATTTGTGCTGGAAAGTTGTATCGAATAAATGATGACGGGATACACCTTCAATGCCTTAAAGAAGAACAATTTCAAACAATGATTGAAAGAATTCATAGTGGAGAATGTGAGCTGTATATGAGCGGGCATACTTTGGCACGGAAAATCATGTACCAAGGTTATTACTAAACAATGCAGAAAGATTGTTATGACTATGTCTGGGGTTGTCATCAATATTAAATCTGCGCCAACGCATAGAAGTTACCACTAAAGGAACTATACCCGATGACCTCCTTATGGCCATTTTTTATATGGGGAATTGATATCATCAAGAAAAATCTCACCTAAAGGTAACAACGGGCATGAGTATATTTTGGTTGCAATTGATTAATTCACAAAACGGGTTGAGGAAAAATCCTATAGAGATCTAAACTCCAAGAAAGTGGCACAATTCATACGTCACTGTATTATCTGTCGTTATGGAGTTCCACACGAGATCATCTCGAATAATGGTACTCTTTTAAAGGTGATGCCAATGAGCTAATGGAAGAATACATAATTAAATGACATAAGTCTTCTTCCCATTGAAAACAAACCAATGACGTTGTGGAGGCCGCCAACAAAAATATGAAGAGTATTTATCAGTAAAATGGTGAAAACTAGTAAAGATTGGCTGGATAATTTTCCTTATGCACTCTGGGGATATTGAACTACAGAACGAATTTCAATAGAATCCACTTTATATTCCCCCACTTATGGGATGGAAGTTGTCATACCATTTGAATTAGAAATACCTTCATTATGGGCATATTAGAAAATCAAGTTGGCAAAATGGACTGGATAAAAGCAAGATATGAGGAATTGGCTTTGCTAGATGAAAGACGATTAAAAGCTTTATCTCAAAACCAAGGTTATCATAAATGAATTTCAATCCAATCAAGCGGTATCATTGTTGGAGATTTTGTATTAAAAGAGATCCGAGAACCTGCCATAGACCCACATAAAAGTTTTCACCAAAATAGACAGGGCCTTGTATCGTTGTCAAAATGTTATCCGAAAATGAAGTTGTTTTAATAGATATTGATGGATCAGAGTTGAATTCGTTAGTCAATTTAGATCGTTTAAAGAAGTACTATCAATGAAATGTATATACGAACTACGAAGACCTGAGCCCTATAATATAAAAATGACAAAGTCGTAAAATTGGGGAAATATCGGCAACCTGAAAAGCAAATTATACCTAGTCTATTACGTAAATAAAACTCGATTTTGCCCATATTAGATTGATCAAGGAAAAGAGTTAAGAAACATATCTGTCCATTAGACTTCTTATACACCACGAGGTTTTTCCATACAACCACAATACCTAAAACAACAAAACCTACACTTATCAACGTTACAACCTACAGTCATCAACCAGACTACCAAAGACAACCATCATCAAAAAATCAAAACAAAGAAAAACTTGTAATTACCAAAATCCTATAAGCCTATCAACTACTGTCAAATAACCAAAACAGTCACCAAGGAACTACCTAAGAAACCTATCATAAGATCTCGCCTCCATACACACCCTCACCAAAGCATGATAGGTCGCTGCCACTGTTTAGTCTGTCACCATGGTATCTGGATATCAGAACCATCGCATCTGCATTAGGTCATACTTGATACTCTGGTGAACCCGTTTCCAGATATGCAAAACAACATCAACACAGGTAACACTAGTAATCCTAAAATTAACCCCATGGAACTGATGAGTATATCAACCACAAACCATGAAGAGTAGCATCCAATAAAGGGGTAATGGGAAGTATAACCAACAAAAAATCTCTCAATGGAAGAGGAATGCTTAACGAGATGTTGAACTATCTAGCTGAGCATTCGAGAATGTAGAAAGAAGTCTCTCAAAGAGGATATGGATGTAGTTCTAACTACCCATACTACGATCATCATCCACAAGTGCCACCAAGGATTATCCTAACTGATCAAGGTAAAGGACTTAGAAATTTGTATCGTCCAATCAAAAGAGGTCATACCAGCAGCCAAAGCATAATAACACCGTAAGGAAAACTCACCTGAACCCCAAGGTAAATGAGGGCTCACATACTTAAACTTCTCCGTAAGCCATATTTACAAAAGATAAGAACTAGTACAAAAAAACTCAACATGTCCATGAACTAGGTCATCCAAGCCATTCAATGTCTCCACTAATATAATCGGAGTCACCAAATTCCTGCGAGGAGCCTCAACTACCACCAAAATAATCAAGGGATCAACTAACAATGCCTCTCCAGTAACCAACAACATCAGGCAAACATGCAAATAATAAAGGCTACAATACTACCACGGTAAAAGGCAAGATCATCTCCATGCTGAGTGAAAAATCTAATCAACATGCCTAAATGGAGATGGCCATCCACAATCATAACTTGACAATGTGACTCCCTTAACCTCAACTACTCCGCTAGAATAACGCGAAGGCTACAACCATCCTCAAGAGAGGCTAATGGCTGTGAGATCTCCTATCTCATCAACACCATAAACTCCTCAATGGTAGGACGTAGCTCGTCCGGACCAAAGAGAAACAATGGTCCTCAAGATCCCAAAAATCGACCGCACCACGAAGGAAAGACCAATTGATCTCATGCAGGGCCGACCAATGAAGATGACTTAAGTAACCCAAGTTGGGACCACAGTCGTCATCCACAAGTGTCAAATACTCTTCTAGAAAAATATGTGCATGCATAGTCCAAAAAATAGACATTATGAGTATTTCAAGGCTTTCTGATGTTTTAAGGTAAAATCAAATGTGCTAATAGTGAAACTGAAGGACAAATCCCAGACTACTGTACGGTAGGGATCCTGCGGAACCTTTCCATACTTTGCATAATTTTTAAGTTTTTTGGAAAATATCACTATATCATCTTTCAAATGAACTACCACACATATTTGAAAAGAATGATCATAGATTCCATACCTGCAAATAAATTTGATGATAACTTGTGCCTTTTTAAGTAACTAACATTATAATAAGGTGTATATTAAATTAATCACTTTTCATAACTTAATTTTCCATAAACATAAAATAATATATTCCTAAATCCATAACTTAAACACATCTCATGGACAAAACCAAAAAAAGACATGTTATCAAATATCAGACTAAACAAGTTTTTAGCAAACTAAATCCAAAATATTTAACAATACATAATAAACTAAGCTGGAGAGGGTGGGGGATCCATGGAACACGGATAGTTCGACTGCTCTGTCTATCCTACACCCTCAGAAAGACTCTCCTCATGTGCACGACTGTGACTCTGTGGCGAAGGACGAGGCCTGGATGCCGTAGCTAAATTTTGTGCAACACCATGAACCCATTGAGACGGAGCCACTGAACTCGACTGAGAGCGAAATGGGCAATATGTAACCAATTTCTCTCTTGCTAGCCTACATTTGATATGTCCTATTCTTTGTGAGGTGGTAGTGTAAATTACAAATCAAGTACACTCAGATTATAACATAAGGAGACTAATTTTTACCTCGAGAAACAAGTGCAAAAAATCGCACAGGTTTAGGTTCAATTCTATAGTCTAATTTTGGATTACTGGCACAACGATATCTTATTTGCCATTATTAAACATGTGGGTATTGTTAGTGTGATATACTAAAAGCCATGATTTTATTATTATTGGTTTTGATATATACACTTGGTTTTGCTATTTTAATGAGAATCTTTATGGGTAATTGTTGCATTATATTATTTATTTACATATTGTGCATGTGTGTGTCCTTTATTCCATATAGTAGATGATTTGGTGTGTAGAGTATAGCTTACACACAGAGGATCATGTCATCGGTTTTTGTGGAATATAAGTTCATTGGTTCATGGTCTTAGATGGAATTGGACAACCATCAGTAGGATTGTAGCACAAGTTTTAGTAGTTTATCTTGACTACAAAAAACGGTACAATTTTAACTCATTGTGCTAGTACACTTTTGTGTGTATTGAACAGGACCAATTTGGGTTAATTGTTTTTATACTAACTATATTAAACAATTTAAAATCCCATGGTTATTATGATTACTTATGCTCTTAATCTTAAAATAATTAATAGACATATATATGTAGTGTTTGTTGTTTTGACTCATTAAAAGTGAGATTCATTTATGAATCAATAATCTTCGTGAATTGGATGGCAACACTATTTGTATGATGAATATTAATTATTGACGGAATCCACGTCCCGGTATAGGGATTGATGGTAACTCCTTGAGAAGCTTATAAGTTTTGATCATGTCAAACCCTGCAGGTGGATTATGTTAATCCGACATGTCAAATAAGCTAAGTAGTACGCTCAAGGATTAAGAAGTCATTTAAATATAATTGTCAGTAATTTAAGTTTAAATGACGGTTATCTGAAATATTAATGTGGGGAGAATAATAAGTATTTAATAACAAGGAGCTCGAAATATAATTTTGAGATAAGGACGGGAGTGCAATTATAATTTTTTAGTGGCGTGAATATAATTTATGGAAGGAATCAATTCTTAGTCGAATTAGGATTTCGGTTTTCCATAGTAAGCCCAAACACTTATTTCTCCTGAGGGTCCCTATCGTAGCCTTACATATATGCCAGCCTTGCCTTTTCTCTAGACACAATAATTCTCACAAATTTAGGGTTTGTGCCGTAGAGTGTAGAGAATGAGATCTTGGTGATACCGCAGCCCACACTCGGTACAGGATTGCACGGCGAAAGGAATACGATAGAAGCTCTTGAGGTTTTATCGAGCATGTGTTCTCGATTCGTCACCACCAACCCCTGTTCGTGCTGAGACGAGATCAAACCAGAGAGATCTCTAAGGTAAAATTTGATTCCGCACTAGAGTTTTACATAAAAAATTTGTTCGGTCTATACGTAATATTAAATGATTCTGGAACTAAGTTTCCATCAATTGGTATCAGATCGATTGGTTTTTATTTAATAATGTGTACGGATTGAACTAACCATGTTGTCCAGTTTAAATCGATTCATGCATATTGATAATGGGTAGAACGTAGAACTTCCTAACCCTTGTTTTGCAGTGTTCTTGTCCTGCTATTATGGTCACATAATTCTGTTTTATATGTGATTGGATCCCACGATGGTTTTATTCGTGGTTATTTTAATGTGCGTGATGATTTGGTTTTATTCATGGTTGTAATCGTAAATTTAATTTAGATCAGTTATGTGAACTCTTTGAATAGAGGCATAGGATCTATGTAATTAATTCGATTTTGATTTCGATATATTAGATCAGTTATGTGAACTCCTTAAACAAAGGCATAGGATCTATATAATTAATTTCAATTTCGATTTAGATAGAATAGTTCATGTGTGAACTCTTTACATGGAGGCATAGGACTTTGTATCTAAAGACTGTTGTCTCTTTAACGAAGATGGGGGCAGAAAGTTGAAGAATGCATTTTTACCATGGAGATCGATTCAGAAATTAATCGGAATTCTTGGTTTCTAACGGGGCGCTGCCCCGCACCCCGTCATAGTCAGCGAAGTGGCAACATTGGTCGTGGCAGTTTCCTAACGGACTAGGGAGAAGCATGCATAGACCATAATAGCAGGGATTTATTCTTTTCTTATTATTGAATGGTGTGATGCTTTGTGTGATTGTGTGTTTGGTAGTATATGTTTAATTATTAGATTTCCTTATAATTTTGGACAACATGGATACATGACCACACCTAGATCACGTTTTGTTTAATACTTGTCAATTAATAATTGGGTATATAAATATAAGTATTGTGCAATTGCAAAATTTACGTTCTTTTAAAAAAAGCGGTAAAATAATTTTATTGCACATAAGTCTTATGTTTCATACCCTTGTATTCTAATTGACTAGAATTGAACATATTTTTTATAACCCTCAGATAATAATGTTTGAAATACTTAGTGGGTGAGGAATTTTTTCACATAAATATCCCACGGTCTCCATCATTGATTTGTAGATGATATAGTTTATTCTTTGTGTGAGTTATAGTGCTCACCTCCATATCGGAGAGAATAGATTGTAAAATCATTGTACAAATTTCTTTGAAAGATAATTTAAATGATGTGCTTTATTTTTCGTGTGGGTTTTAGTACCCACCTCTATATCGGAAAGAATAAATTACAAAATAAATTTAATGATGGTATACATTTAGATATAAATAATAGCATGCTCTCCAACTGAGTCTCTACTATTATTTATAGGACTAAATGAAGTCAGCTATTTGAATTTTACTTGACAATAAAGGATTGACTAGATAATAAAATTTAATAGGTTGGGACCTGTCCAAAAATAATGAATAATAGACGACCTCACTAACGAGGCATATTTTTCAAAGTTTAGGCTGCTGGCGAATACTTTTTAAAATGGTAAAGGGTACCATAGTTAAATATAGTGTTCAAACTTGTTATTGCCCATTATAATTTGTATTATTATTATTGTGTGATTCTCAGGATTTAAAATGGCAAACTCTTTCAACCCACTTTCTATTATACTCAACCAAAACAAATTGACTGGACCTAATTATATTGACTGGAAAAGGAACTTGAATATTGTGCTTACTGCTGAAGAGTACAAGTTTGTGCTCACTCAGGTTTGTCCAGAAGAACCTGGTGAGGGGGCGACCGAAGAGGAAATCCAGGCTTACCGAAAGTGAAAAAAGGCTGATGAGATGGCGCGGTGTTACATTTTGGCTTCTATGTCAAATGTGCTGCAACATCAACATGAGTCTTTAACCACCGCCTGCGACATAATGCTGAACCTCAAAGATATGTTCGGGGATTAGGATCGTGCCGCAAGGCAGGTTGTGATGAAGGACCTCATGAACACAACAATGGCTGAAGGAACCCGAGTTAGGGATCATGTTCTGAAGATGATTGGTCTTCTGAATGAACTAGAGATCCTTGGAGCTGAAATCAATGGGGAAACTCAAGTCGATATCATTCTCCAGTCATTGCCGGATTCATTTAAGGGATTCCGACTGAATTACAACATGAATAAGTTTAAATATTCGTTGTCGGAACTTCTTAAAGAACTCCAAGCAGCTGAGGGGCTCCTTGGTAAATCAGCTAGTGCTTTGGTGGCTGAGAAAGCTTCTACTTCTAAGCCTAAAAGAAAGAAAAAGAAGAAGAAGAATAACGCACAAGCTGTAATCCCACAAGGAGCAGCACGTGCAACAGTCACTGGTCCTCAAGGAGGAGTGAAAAAGCCTGTAAGCAAGTGTTTTCACTGTAAGTAGAAAAGGCACTGGAAGAAGGATTGTCCCCGTTTCCTAAACCGCCCGAACAATGGAGGTAAATTTCATTTATTAGTTGTTGAAACTTGTTTAGCGGTCCGATCTACCAGTACCTGGTGTGTAGATTCGGGAGCCACTAATCATGTCTGCAATACTTTGCAGGGGTTCCAGGAAACCAGACAACTTAGGAATGGAGAAATTTATCTGCACATGGGTAATGCTACAAAGGTGGCAGCAGTTGCAGTAGGAGATGTTCATCTTCAGTTTAGTCAGGATAGGATTTTAGTTATTAAGGAATTTAATTTCTAGATTGGTTGAGGACAAATATTTTGTTCATTTTAATGATAAATCAGTTATTATTAGAAAAAATAAACAATTTATTTATTCTGGTACATTGGTGAATGATCTTTATATAATAAATCCTGATTTGCCTAAATTCGACTATACGAATTGAATAACACTAATAGTTTACCAATTAAGAGAAAGGAACCTTCAAAGATGAATCAAACATATCTTTGGCACTTACTCCTTGGTCATATTAATCTAAAAAGAATTCAAAGACTAGTCGAAAATGGGCCATAAGGTTCATTGGAAGTGGAGGCACTTCCAGTCTGTGAATCCTGTTTAGAAGGTAAAATGACTAAGAGACCATTCTCGGCAAAAGGCTATAGGGCTAAAGAACAGTTAGAACTGGTTTATTCTGATTTGTGTGGTCTCATAACTGTCCAGGCTAGAGGTGGCTTTGAGTACTTCATCACATTCACTGATGGTTACTCAAGGCATGGATACATTTACTTAATGCGACGAAAGTCTGAAGCCTTTGAGAAATTCAAAGTATTCTAGGCAGAAATGGAGAAGCGTCTAGGAAAATGTATCAAAACACTACGATCAGATCGTGGTGGTGAATATCTCTTAGGAGAGTTTAGGGAATACTTGTCATAAAATGGGATTACATCCCAATTGTCTGCACTGGGTATGCCACAGCAGAATGGTGTAGCAGAAAGAAGGAATATGACTCTTAGGGAAATGGTAAGATCTATGATGAGTTATTCAGACCTACTTGATTCCTTTTGGGGATATGCTTTAGAAACATCAGTATATATTCTTAACTTGGTGCCATCAAAGTCAATACCTACTACACCTATAGAATTGTGGACTGGGCGTAAGCCTAGTTTACGGCATATTCGGATATGGGGTAGTCCAGCACACGTGCTGAAAGGTAATGCGGATAAATTGGAGTCAAGAACAGAAGTGTGTTTCTTTGTTGGATATCCTAAAGGAACCAAGGGTGGCCTATTTTATAATCCTCGAGAATGAAAGGTTATTGTTAGCACCAATGCCAAATTCTTAGAAGAGGATTATATCATAGACCACAAGCCCAGAAGTAGAGTTGTTCTAGAGGAAATAAGAGGAGAAAAAGTAGGGCACAATTTGTTTGTACCTTCTGTACAAGAGGAAATACCACAAGAGATAGATATTATCCCATTACCTCGTCATAGTGGGAGAATTACTGGTGCTCATGCACAACCTGAACGAATCACTAACACGCAAGTTCCGGAACCAGCACAAGTTCCAGAACCAACGCAGATTCCCGAACTAGCACAGCGTGTGGATAGTGAGTTGGGAAGTTCAGCACCTGCACAAGGTACACAAACACAAGTAGTGCTTCGTCGTAGTGTGAAGGTTGTACATAAACCCAACCGTTTTATGTTCTTAGGAGAGTCTTATGACAAGGTCCCTGATGAACACAAAATGGATCCCTTTAACTACAATGAATCACTTCAAGATAAAGATGCAGAAAAATGGAAAAATGCTATGAAATCTGAAATGGAGTCCATGTACTTTAATAAAGTCTGGGATATTGTAGAACCACCCGAAGGGATAAAACCCATCAGATGCAAGTGGGTATATAAGAGAAAGAGAGGAGCAGATGGGAAGGTGGAAACCTTTAAAGCAAGGCTTGTTGCAAAAGGGTTCATTCAGAAAGAAGGAATCGATTATGATGAAACCTTTTCACCGGTTGCCATGCTAAAGTCTATTCGAATTCTCTTATCAATTGTGGCTTATCTTGATTACGAGATTTGGCAAATGGATGTCAAGACAGCTTTCCTTAATGGAAGTCTTGATGAAAGCATCTATATGATGCAGCCAGATGGATTCATAGCAAAGGGTCAAGAGCACATGTTGTGCAAGCCTAAGAAGTCTATTTATGGGCTTAAGCAAGCATCTAGATCTTAGAATATCCGTTTTGATCAGGCAGTCAAGTCTTATGGTTTTGATCAATGCCCGGATGAGTCTTGTGTGTACAAAAGGCGCAACAGAAACGCAGTGGTATTTCTAGTATTGTACGTAGATGATATCTTACTTATTGGGAACGATATGGGGTTATTATCTTCAGTGAGGGTATGGTTATCAAGTCAATTTGATATGAAGGACTTGGGAGAAGCTAGTCACATCCTTGATATTAAGCTTATGCGAGATCGGAAAAATAGGATGTTGGGCTTGTCACAAGCTACTTATATTGATACAATTCTTTCCAGATTTAGTATGCAGGATTCCAAGAAATGGTTTCACCCTTTTAGGCATGGAATCAATATATCCAAGGATCAGTGTTCTAAGACACCTTATGCCTCGGCAGTAGGAAGCCTCATGTATGCTATGCTGTGTACTAGACCAGACATTTGCTTTGCTGTTGGCATGGTTAGCAGATATCAGTCTAATCCAGGGCAAGAACACTAGACTGCGGTAAAACATATACTTAAGTACCTTAAAAGGACTCGAGATCTTATGTTGGCGTGAACACCCCAATCCACGACTCTCATGTGAACCTAACAAGCTTTTTGCATCAAGTCTTGAGTTGTTGTGCATATAGAAGACCATTAAAAAAATCCTTATTTTTCGGGCGCGTTAGGATTTTTCCACAACCGTGTTGGCTCCCAACCGTACGGTTGGCGCATACCCTAGCCGCACAGTTGGCTCCCAACCATACGGTTGGCTTCGAGCCACACGCCCTAGCCGCAGCCCTCCCTAGCCGTACGGCTGGCTCTTAGCCGCGCGGCTACCCATGCCATTTTTCTGCTCTTTTTCTCTGTAAATAGGACCTTTGGACTCTCATTTGAGGAATCAACACTCAATAGTATTTTTAGAGAGTAGAAACTCTGTCAAGATCACTATAGAGTTTTCGAGAGAGTTTCTAGAGAGAGAAAGTTTTAGAGAGAGAAAATCCTAAAGAGAGAAAGTCTAGAGAGAGAAAGGAGCAATCAAGGCAAGGTTTTTATTTCTCCTTCAAGCGCTTCAGGTACGTCTTTCTATAACCTTTATGAATTTCAATACTGCATTTAAATATCATTTTTAATACAGAAAATTAGATTGCTTGCAAAGAAGTCCACTACTTTCAAAATAAGTCCTTTCTAAGTTTTACAAGAAATCTAAAATCCGTTTTGACACGTTTTCAAAACAAACTAAAATACAAAAATAGTTTCCAAACAAGTGGAACTACGAGACTCTGATTTCATTCTACGAATGAATACGTAGGCGCTCGCAAAGCTCGAGTCTGGTTTCAAAATATAGTTTTAAACTAAATTTATCCAGAAAGGACTATTCGGAAAACTATTCAAACTACTTGCAAGATATCTAAAATAGGAATTAAATACATGATCCATTAAGAGACCGAAAGGGCGGATTGGGTGCCTAACACCTTCCCAATTCATAACGTAGTTCCCGAACCCTAGCAAAACAAGTCTTCAATCAATCTCTGTTTTTAAACGTATGAAAAATAATTCGTTTTCGAATTGTCCTTCATACAATCTTTTGTTTGTTTTTTCTTGTAAAACAAACTGGCGATTCTACAAAACACGTTTTCCTTTAAAGCAAGAAACCGAGAACGAGGACTTCTCGTGTCGGAGGTCTGGATTCTCACAGTGGCGACTCTACTGGGGATGTCAAGAACTAAGCTCTAATATAATGGATCATATATTTAATTCCTATTATTTATTAGATATAGGTCTTGTAAGCCTTAGTCCTGGGATAACATAGAAGCGATCTAAGTGGATACCTTAATGCCTTTATTTGCTAATTATGTGAGGAAAAATCTTTTTCATAATTAAAATTGTGTAAAATATCGTAACAAACCATAAAGCGTTGATCAATAATGAACCACCATATTGTTATTTCACACGCACTCACGTCTTATCATGCATTTTCGCGAGTGTGAATTTACCCAATCAACCTCGGGACCAGAGTCGTGACTAGGCCGCGGACTTGCGGGTTTGCACTAGCCAAAAGGGCCTGGGACCACTCTCCTTGGCCAAGTGCTTACCGAGGTATATAGAGTGACGAGAACACTCACGTACCCGGGACGTATATCAAAAGTTCCTTATACGTACCTGCGCTTTTGAGGTATATCGTAAGACCTGCCAAATAGGAGGGAGCCTTAAACCTTACCCTATTCAACCACGCTTGCATATAGGGGAGTCAGCTTAGAACACAAAGATTTTCTGCATTGTTTTAATGACCAACAGTCGTGAGAATCTAAACCAACTAAGGCCCTGTCATATATACCATCGCGGTTCCGACAGGTACAACCTGAGGCTGTCCAATCTTCGCCGTAAAAATTCACGAAGACTGAAATCTTCGTAATTTTCCTAGCACTGATTCCATGAACAAAGCAACACATGAGGACAGAACTTCCCGTGGTTTTCAAATGATTTTTGTAAAATAACTCTTTTCAAAATGGATTTTCAAAATTATAGACGGTCAGGGAACCCATGGAATTCTGTTCTTACCCTACCTCTATACGGGGCTCTCAAGTTATTACTGTTGGTCTGCTTTCGATCTCACATAAAAAAAAATGTTTTTTGTATGGTTAATAGTCCATTCAATCGATGTATTTCTGGGAATCTGGTAAATGTTAAGATTTTATATTTTCTTTTGTTTTCCGGAAATATTCTATACGCATCGCGATTTGTCCTTTTCTCCTTCGAAAGACTTATATTCGATCTGGCTTCTATGTGGCCGGAAGAGATAGCACTGGTAGATTGGTTCGACCGGATACACTAGCTGATATGGAACACCAACAGTCACAAACTTCGAATAGGGTCACTGGAAACTCTTTCGCTGCAGTGGATCTGCCACCGGGTCCTTCCTACCAAAATCAGGGGGTGTCTCAACAGAATATTAATCGGGGAATGCTGTCAGTGCATACTTCTGTGGACCTAACAAACACTGTATTAGGGTCGGATGCTATGACCATACCAACCCCGGAAGAGATGTACCGAATGCTTGGGGACATTAGCAAGAGCCTAGCATTGCCAGTAGATGATCAACGAACCACCAAGGCTCAATTGGAGGAGATAGACAGAGGTCGACGGGTTATGAATGAGCCAACAAAAGGGACACCTCCTGCACCACCTATGCTGCCATCTATTAATGGTCAACCAGTTGTGAATGAGCCAATAAAAGAGGCCCCGCCTGTACCACCCGCGCCATTATCTGTTCACTCCGATATTCTAACTCTTATTGAACCACATAGGCGACCTGATCCAATCGAGAATTGGCTACACCAAGAAGTCCAACCCGAAGCAGCCCAACACGCTCAACAATGGCAACCACCACATCATCCTTATCATGATCCATACTACGACCCTATCCCGCGTCCGATGAGTGTGCAGGGTGATGCCATTCTTCCACAAGAGGTGATTCCGAAAAGGAATAAGGCTTTAGACGAGCTTAAGGAACAATTGAAGGCCTTAACCCAGAAGGTAGCCGATGGATCAAATGACCTGACACAGTTCTAGAGTTATAATCTATACCCAGAAGCTCATTATCCGGTTGGATTTAAGATGCCCGCAATAGAGAAGTTCACAAGAACAACGCCACAAGAGTTGCACTTAAAATCCTATGTACGTGCGATGAAGATCTACGATATAGGTGAGGCTGAGTTAGCTAACTCTTTTCATTTAACTCTAGCCGGTCCAGCCCAAAGTTGGTTCCTAGGATTAGAGAAGCATAGGGTGCAGTCATGGACCAATATTGTGAATGAGTTTATTGCCCAATACAAGACAAACGAAGAATTAAATATTACTCGCAAACATCTTGAAATGGCAAAGCAGAAAGATGATGAAAATTTGAGTGAGTTTGTGACAAGGTGGAGGGCACTCGCTGCACAAATGGTGGAACGAATGGATGAAGAGGAGCAATTGGGAATGATCGCCAAGAATCTAAAGGCAGAAATTCGAAATAAGATGGGTCACCAATTCTTTGGCCACTTCCAAGCCTTGTTGCATGTGGGAAATGAGATAGAAGAAGAATTGGATAAACAAGCTGAAGCAAGAAAGTTAAGTGCACAATATAAGAAAGCTTCAACCCCGGCTGCGAACCAAATTTTGACATACAACCCTTTTGTTCAAAGCAATATTGGTTATTCTGCCAATCCTTTCACCACAGTCACCAACACTTCTCCTTCGGGATACTAGGATTACAGCAACAATAGGGGGCGAACCGAGTCAGACACATGAAAAGGAATTTCTCACAACTGCCAGGTCCATTAAGCAAGGTATACAAGGAGCTGGAGGATGTAGGAATGATATATCCGCTGAACCCACGACTGATACCCAATCCAGTCCCCACTAATTGGAACCTCAATGAAACATGCGAATACCATCAGAATGTGGGACACACGACTGACAATTGCATGGCTCTTCGACATGCTATTCAGGACCTTTTCCAAGCAAGAAAGATACCAGACCCGTTTCCTCTAAACCATCAGTGATTGAAGATTTGTCATTTGTCATTTGTAAACATGAACTACGAAGACCTGAGCCCCATATTGAATTTTTTGGAATGTTTTAGGGCATTGGGGAACGTAGGCAACCTGAGAAGTGACATCAGGCCCGGTCTATTCTAATAAAACAATCCCATTCACCCCTAATAAGATAATGAAGAATTGGAAGGATAGTTCATTTAAAGGCACAAGTCAGTTCGAGGAGCAATAAAGGATTGGTAAAGAGAAAATCATATGGTAAGGTATGGAGAAAAGGACAAATCTTGATAAAGATCTCGAGCAAATTTGTTTTAAGATTTCTCTCAGCCAAAACAAAACAAAATATGAATTACCCTTTATAAATTGCCAGATTCTCGGAAAGAACGATCTTTGCATTTGCATTTGCATGGGTCTCGGGGTGAATTGAGCATAAAGCATATTATATAATAACCAATACTTTCATGAATAAAATGCGCATTGCAAAGCACTAACATTTTCATGAAATAATATATAAAAATGAGCTTGAAAACACCCATACTACATAAATATAATAATTCCAAGGAAATTTTTCAAAGAAAAACCTGACACATAAAGGGTACGGGGGCATGAAGTACTCTTGAGGTAGAAGGAGTTAGTGAAGACACTTAAGCTACAAGGTTTCGAGTAAGATTGAGACTCCGAAGGAGATTGCAAAGGAGGGAACGGATCACTTTGAATACGCATTGGAAAAGAAGGTTTCAAATGAGATTAAGGCTCTAAGTGAGGATACAACAGAGGATAAGGACCGTTCTAAGGCTTATTGGGAAGATTCCAAGGCTGATACTTCGATGGATCAATATCAAAACTCTGAATGTGACTGAAAAATGAGGTAAGGACAATTCTAAATATGGAGTGGAAGATCCAATACGGATACTTTGATGGAATGGCATCTTCAAAGACTCATCTCACATTCTCATCCAAATGCAGACGCTTTGATGAATTGGTATTACTAAAAGACTTGTCTTTCATCCTTACTCGGCCAGTCGCACAGGCAAAAACAACTGATCTATCCCGGACTAATGAAACCAAATATGCATTGAATGAAGCTAGACCGCATGGAAAACCTTGTGTTGAAGTAGAACGAAGATCGGTCATGCAAAGATGGTCTTGGAAGTCATTATCTCTCATTAGCCTTGCCAAGTACAATGAATCATAGTCATCAAGATGTGGAGTAATCCGATCAAAGTAGAATACGTCGCACGGATGAAGCTTCTCACTGAGGGTAGAAGTACATTCCATCATTCAGTGGTAATTTGGAGAAAATCCAGCAGCGGTTGACTTCTAAGATGGGGCGCATGTGTTATTTTCGTACAAAAATTGGGGGTATTTTAAACTGGGGGTGATGTTAAAATCTGAAAACTTTACAAAAACATTTTCATAAATCAAAATTGAGCAAAAGGCCCCCATACCCACCACATTGCATGCATATCTCATGTTTTCTAGCATAAACAACACATTCACATAATTTTCTCAAAACAAGAAATTTGAATTGAAATATGCCCATATGCGTCGGAGAATCTTGTGTGCCAAAGGCTACATTATACACCATGAATGACCTTCCAATAACGGCCACCCTGCTATCTGATGATACATCAATCTTTATCAAATCCGTTTTACCCCAAGGGGTCTCTCAAAATCCACACATACCCATTCATCATCAAGAAAGGCGCATCATATAAAAATGGCTATGGCTGATCATCACGAAATGCATGACCAACTGAAATGCTAAAAAGTAAGTATGTGAGCAAGAAAGAGATATGCTAAAAGGAGAATGAAAAGTTTGAAAGTTTAAGTGGAAGAAGGTGACATTTTTGTTGCCCAGCTCACACTGTCGTTTGGGCACTTGTTGTGTGATGACGAAAGGGCGTAGCAAGTGGGGGGTAATCCCAAACGACAAGATCAATAAAGTTTTGACGAAAATTTTGCAAAATTAACTCCTTAGACGTCTAAAAGACTTTCTAGTTAGTTTTCTAAGATGAACAGACTGAGAATCATTAACACAAGCACGACGAAGTAAGATACAAAGCCCAAAAACCGAATTTTGAGATTTGTGGTGGAGCTGAGCTTTCATGAATGATCAGTCCTAGATACAGTTCAAATCTGGCAAAAGAGGAAAGTGTAAAAGAGGAATCGGGTACAAGAAAAAAATGAAAAACTAGAAAAGGGTAAAATCCCGTTGGTCAAGTGAGGAAAAGGTGAGGAAAACATAAATGAAGGAAGAAAATCGACAGGGAAAGCCACACTAAGATTGAAAGCTGTGGCAAAAGGCGAAGGGCTACATCTTAGGTGAGTAAGGCTCCTGTCTGGAAAAAAAAAATGATGCAGGACCAGCACCTTCCTCTGATAAGCCAGAGGGTAACTAAAGAAGGAACTGAGATTTTTAGAAGAGCTTTATCCCCATGTTCAAAGAAGTAAAGCCAGAGGATAGAATTGAGAACTGAGTCCACCACTACGCACGAAAGTCTGAGATTCAAAGAGAACCAACCCAATTTCTTGATGACAGAAGAAGAGTCAAACTGAGGGTAAGGACGGGTTTTAAAAAAGGCAGCACTTGAACTTTCTATATTCTCTCTAGCATAACTTTCTTGCCACAAGGTGAGTAGGCATATATGATCAACGGCCAAGAACAGAGGCAACGCAAGAAGAATCGTCAATGGATAAGAGAAAATATGGGCTGATATCCTCAAGAACACGTCTCAAATTATATGATGTGACATAAAGTTGATGGAATAATATGATTCTAAAAAAGATCCTATTGATGGAGTCAATCCTAACCCTAGACTGTGACAGCAAGATGGTACGACAGGCGCCGACCCCGCCGCTCTTGGCAGTCTTAATATCACTTATTTTGATTGTGTTAGCAAGTACGAAGTCTTATCATGAAGACCTCTCGCTCTTGGCAGTCACTAGCTTGTCATACCTTCTGAGGGTGGCCAAGAACGCCATTTCTTGGAAACTGTCATAAGGAAATATCCCCCGATGTTCAACCTTAGACTATGTCAGCAAGACAGTGCGACAGGTGCCAACCCCGCCGCTCTTGGTAGTCTTTAACGCAACCTTTTTAGGCTGTGCAAGCAAGATGGTGCGAGAGGTGCAGACCCCCCACTCTTGGCAATCGCTAACATATCATACCTTTCTTTCCCTTTTGGATGCGTTCCATGGGAATTTACAAGTCAACCGAGATTATGTCAGCAAGATGACGTCCTATCGTGAGGACTAATCACTCTTGGCAATCTTAACTCAACCTTTTCAGGCTGTGCCAGCAAGATGGTGCGAGAGGTGCAGACCCCCCCACTCTTGGCAATCGTTAATATGACATTCCTTCTGAGGGTGGCTAGGAGTGCCATTTCTTGGAAAACTATCACGAAGGAATATCTCTTGATAGACAGCCTCGGTTATGCCAGCAAGATGGTATGACAGGTGCTGACCCGACCACTCTTGGTAACCTCTAAACATCCTCCCCAAAAATTCGGGAGTTTTACCACATGGTTATGCCAACAAGATAGTGTGATAGGAGCAAACCCCGCTACTCTTATTAACCACTTCTTCCCAAAAGAATGGGAAATTTTATCACGATGAAGTCAAGAAGGTGTCATTTTGAAAGAATCTGAATTCCAAAAAAATTTTCAAAATACATTGCAAAGAATGAGAAGTATTCATGAGAATAGCCCGGTCAGAGGGTGAATGGTAAGATTGGTGAATCCCACAAGCTAAGGGTAAACATCGATAAGCTCGAAAAATTCGAAGAATGATTGAGATGGATTCCCTGACGGTAAATGGGAAAATAGATTGATGAATCAGAGATAGCTTGGCCAAGAGGAAGGTCAACCGTGGATTACATTGCCCAAAGCATCACAAAATTACCCTACCATGAGGGTACATTTTGATTCATAGATTTTCATGAATAAAACAACCGACTGAGATCCATGCGAGAGTCATGAATTGTTGTCTTCTTATTATCGTCCCAAAATCCTTGCGAGCAAGAATCCTAGGATAAGAGGGTCTGTGAACACCCCAATCCACGACTCTCGTGTGAACCTAACAAGCTTTTCGCATCAAGTCTTGAGTTGTCGTGCATATAGAATACCATTAAGAAAATCCTTATTTTTCGGGCGTGTTAGGATTTTTCCACAACCGTGTTGCCACCTCCCTAGCCGTACGGCTGGCTCCTAGCCGCGTGGCTACCCATGCCATTTTTCTGCTCTTTTTCTCTATAAATAGGACCTTTGGACTCTCATTTGAGGAATCAACACTCAATAGTATTTTTAGAGAGTAGAAACTCTGTCAAGATCACTATAGAGTTTTCGAGAGAGTTTCTAGAGAGAGAAAATCCTAAAGAGAGAAAGTCTAGAGAGAGAAAGGAGCAATCAAGGCAAGGTTTTTATTTCTCCTTCAAGCGCATCAGGTACGTCTTTCTATAACCTTTCTGAATTTCAATACTGCATTTAAATATCATTTTTAATACAGAAAATTAGATAGCTTGCAAAGAAGTCCACTACTTTCAAAATAAGTCCTTTCTAAGTTTTACAAGAAATCTAAAATCCGTTTTGACACGTTTTCAAAACAAACTAAAATACAAAAATAGTTTCCAAACAAGTGGAACTACGAACTTTGATTTCATTCTATGAATGAATACGTAGGCGCTCGCAAAGCTCGAATCTGATTTCCAAATATAATTTTAAACTAAATTTATCCAGAAAGGACTATTCGAAAAACTATTCAAACTACTTGTAAGATATCTAAAATAGGAATTAAACACATGATCCATTAAGAGATCGAAAGGGCGGATTGGGTGCCTAACACCCTCCCAATTCGTAACGTAGTTCCCGAACCCTAGCAAAACAAGTCTTCAATCAATCTCTGGTTTTAAACGTATGAAAAATAATTCGTTTTTGAATTGTCCTTCATACGATCTTTTGTTTGTTTTTTCTTGTAAAACAAACTGGCGACTTTACAAAACACGTTTTCCTTTAAAGCAAAAAACCAAGAACGAGGACTTCTCGTGTCGGAGGTCCGAATTCTCACACTATGCTATAAGATTTGGGCCCTGCACTACTTTCTATCAGCCATATATTTTCTTTAAAGATTGAGGAAAAGCCTCATGTTAGTCAGTTCAAGGACACTCCGGTGCATTGTCCCACCATAACCGCTGCAAATAAAGAGCTTTATGTTCCTTTCATGATGTCTCCAACACTATGGTAATGAGCCGTGTTGATACAAATGGTAATACTATTGTTGTTTCTAAATGGACCCATTATCATATTAGTGAGAAGCAACAATAAATTCACATGGCTAAAGTGGCCTCGGCTTCGAGAGCGCCTCATCCGTTAAAAAACAATGTAGGTGGTTCCAAATAAAGCTCCTTTATTGGAATGTGAGTGGCATTGGTAAGCATATGGCTAAACACGAGCTTAAATCTCCCTGTATCAGGCATCACCCATATTAGTTTGTATTTCTGAGCTGAAGATTTTATTATCATTTGTTCCAGTTGGTTATTAGGATTTGCTTCAATTGGCTTTTATTACAGCTTATGATAAAGGACTGAACTAGAGGGGCTTGAGCATTTTACCATCTATTTGGGTTCTTCGTTGTCAAAGGAGTAATACCTCAGATATCATTAATCCCTCATCCCAGCAGGTCTCCATCATGGTTGCCGAGGTGTTTACACCTATATTACTAACTCTTGTGTATGCTCGTAATGATCTGGTTCACCGTAGAGATATCTGGGCCGAGTTGGAAGCTTTGAGTGAACCTGCAAAGCCTTGGACTATTATAGGAGATTTTAATGTTGTCCTCAGTATAGATGATCGTCAGGAAATCATCAAATTTTGTTTTGGGATTGTGATAAGTTTGCCAGTATGGTTATCGATTGTGACTTAACGCAGCTCGAGTAAGGGTTTTTATTTTACTTGGCACCAAGGTTCTTAGGAGTTGAGATTAAATTATGTCTTTTGTAACGAGTAATGGCTAGTTTCTAGGGTACTTTGACTTATAATGCTTTGACGTAGGTAGCCAGTGATCACTACTCATGCTTCTTTCTTGCTAGTATGAGGGTTTTGGAGGGCCTCGTCCCTTTAAGTTTCTTTTTGCCTGTGTTGATCAGCCGGACTTTTGGCAGGTTATGGCGATGGCATCAGGGGAGGTTAGACATTCAAGCGATGCTATGCATATGCTTCATTCTATGCTTAAGCACCTTTGATAATGGATACATATTTGGAACTGTGAGTAGTTTGGGTTAGTCTATGAGAGGGTTAAGACAGCTAAGTAGCGGTTGGATGACATTTAGAGATATTTTTATCTTCATGGTGCTTCTGAGGCACGTCTTTAGGCTTAATCGGGTGCTCAAAAAGCTTATCTTAATACTCTTAGAGATGAGGATAACTTTTGTAGGGATATGGCTCATATGAGTTGGCTTTTTTATGGTGGTTTTCGTACTTACTTATCTACTTATCTAATAGAGTGGCCAGGCAATGGGCTATTTAGGGCCGTATTCAGTTACTTTGAGATGAGAATAGGACATTGAGGATTAGCCTGAGTTCGATTCCCATGCTACTGCTTATTACTCATCTTTTTATCGTTCTAAACAGCCTTATGTTCAGATGGGCCCTGCTGATTGTGTTGTTCCTCAACAGGTTACGAGTAAGGAGAATGATATGTTACTTGCAGTTCCGTCGAAATATGAGTTAAGTAAGCTATATTTGGTCTGAATCCTCACTCTGCTCCTAGACTTGATGGATTTACTGGCTTATTTTGTCGTTCTCGCTAGCCTATTGTTTGTGGAGATGTGGTGAGGGCGATTGCGATATTTTTTAGTAGGTTGGCTAAGGATTTAACTCCAACATTATGGTTCTTTTTCCAAAAAAGTCGGGTGCAGATCACATTTCTAATTATAAGTCAATTGGCATGGTCAACTTTGGATTCAAGATCAGTACTAAGATTTTTTCGGATAGATTGGGTGGCATTGCTTCTCTGAATCTTTCTCCGAGAAAACCGGGTTTGTACGAAGCAGGCATATCCACGCCTTTATCGGTTTGGTGTCTGAGTGTTACAATATGTTGGATCGTCAGATTATTAGGAGTAGTATAGGGATTAAGTTTAAAATTGCCAAAGCTTTTGTACTATGGACTGGGGCTTTTTGCTCCATGTATTACATAGCTTTGGTTTTGCTAATAGGTTTGTCGCTTAGATTGATACTATCTTGCATTCGGCCGATCTCTTAATTAGGTAAATGGGCTATCGTATGGTTACTTTACCTGCTCCAAAGGGGTTCGCAAAGGTGATTCGCTATATCCTCTATCGTTTTGTATTGCTAAGATGTGTTAATCCATGGGATTAGGCACCTGGTTGATGAGGGTCAGGTTTGGACGATGTCTTATTCTTGTAACTGCAGTGCTTCGACTCATATGATGTACACTGATGATATTATTTTTTTTGCCAGGGTAATCATTCTACACTTTCCAATCTCATGGAGCATTTTCAGGAGTATGGTACTTGCTCAAGGCAGATTATTAAGAGACCAAAGTGGCAGGTTTTCATTAGTAAAGGGGCTTAGGGTTGTCCGCATCAAATTAGCTCTCTTCTTGTCCCCTTTTCCTATTTGGGTGTTCCTATCTTCGTGGGAAATTGAGGCGAGTACACTTGTAAGGCTTAGCTGATCATGCTGAAGCTAAGATGGCTAGTTGGTTAAAAAGTTGATTCTACAGTAGGTCGGGTTTAGCTAATTAGGTCAATAGTTCAACCTCTTCTCCTTCATAGTTTTAGGCTCTAAAATTGGCCAACTCTTCTTATTAATCAGTTGGATGCACAATTTTGTTGCTTGGCATCGAATATCTACTCCATTCGAGGCAGGTGGTATGGTATTCATGACTTGGGTCTTTTGAATAAGGCGGGTATTATTCGATTTGTTTGGGACACTATACACTAAGTCCACTTGGTGGCATTTCATGCGTGCCAGATTTGACTTTTCTTCTTAGGCCAAGTATAGGACTTCTACTTTGTGGCCAGGTTTTCAGTAGGCTGTTTCGGTCATTGAGTTACATGCCAGATGGATCATTGGTAATGGCTATTCTGTCAGGTTCTGGTGCTCCAATTGGCTTAGTAACACTCTTTTGCAAACCCTCTTGATTCAGGATGAGGAAGATTTCTTTACGCATGTCTGTAACTTTATTATCGATAGGAGGTGGATATTTTAGCTGAGTTTTTGGAGGCTTTCCCCGAAGTTGCAAATAGTATTTAGAGGGTTCCTCTTCCGTTTTGAGATGTTGAAGATACTCTTATTTGGTCTTGCTCCTCTGCATGTGACTTATTCGTTGGTAATCTTTATTAGTTTTTTCGGCCATTTGTTTTGGTTTTTTGGGCTCGTCAATTATGGGGCCTGTACACCCTGCCACGGATCTCTACCTTTATGTATCAGTTATAGCATGGGCATTTATCTACTCAATATATTTTACAGTCATATAGTCGCTCTATGGCTAATAGGTATCCTATATGTGAGAGTAACTCAGAGTCTATAGCACATTTGTTTCTTTCTTTCCCTTCTGTGGTGGAGGATTAACAAGTTGTTTGTGGTTTTTGACGTGTTGTTTTAAACATTTGACATGATTATGAATATGTGGTTATTCGTTTCTCGCTAGTCATTTTATCCTCACATTTTCATATATAGGTGGTTGTGATGCTTTATATATGGAATTTTAATCGGCAGGCTCAAATATGAGGGTTTTCTAGGAGAGACAGTTCACCTTTCACCATTACTCGACCTCCTTAACTGACCGGTTGCGTATCGTTTTAGTCATTGCCAATGGTCACATTGGTTATGCTGCATCGGATCTTTCTATTCTTGGTGGTCTTGGTGTGCAGGCCTTCTTGTGCCCTTTTATCTATTCCGCTTTATTAGCTTCATCCTCAAATTGGTTGGGTGAAGCTGAATATGGACAATATGGCTCAAGGTGCCCCAGGTATAGCTACGACTGGGGGCGTTTTCAGATATCACAAGAGGGTTGTTATTGGCACATATTGTTTTTATATTAGGATTGGTATGGCCTTCCTTGAGGAGATTTCTGCTCTTATTTGGGGTTTTTGTATACTTATTAGTGTGGTTGGCACTGACTTTAGATTGAACTCGATTCGATGGTTGTTCTTCAGTAATTGCAATCCTTCTATTATCGGCCTCTTTGGCGTGCTGCCATGAGGTGGGATTATGGCAAGCAACTTCTTTCTAACATGCATTTTTATTATTCCCATATCTATAGATAGGGCAATGCTATGGTAGATCATATTATTTTTATGGGGATCGATTATAAGACTCCATTTTGGTGGGATTCGACTCTTACAAAGACGGTCTCTTTAGTAGAGCGAGACATGTCCTGACTTCCTAATTATAGATTTAGATTCCAATAGCTATATCTATGTTTTTCTTTGGCTAGTAATCTCCTTTTAGACCTTTTTGCTTAGTTTTGGTGTGCTGATTTATCAAGCCCGTTGGATTTTTTTTTATTTTTTTTTGCTTTTATCGGTTTCATATAGAGGTCAAGTCCATATCCCCTTTTCGTTTTAGTGTGCACCCATGAGACTCGGCTTTTCAAACTCACTTGTTTCTTTATTTGAGTAATATAACACTCTAGCGCCCCTCCTTTATGGGCACTTGAGCCTCTTTTTTTTTCTTTTAAATATATATATATATATATATATCCATTTGATCCCAAATTAAATGGTTTTCTTTATAAATAAATAAATAAGTGAAGTTTTAATGAGGACGTATGGAGTATTATTAAGGAAATAATGGAGTATTATTAAGGAAATACTCAGGTAGGGTTAATGATAACTTGATAATCAATAGTTTTTGTTCTTATAAACAAAATATAAATGTATACTTGGTTCCTAGAAACTGAGTGGTGTTCATCATACTCGACCCAAATGAACCAAGTAAAGCACACATCACTCTGTCCTAAGGAACCGAGTCTAGTGGAACTAAGAATGGAGAACCAACATAGATATGCACAATACAACATATTCGGTTCCTTAGGATCGAGTATAAAGCCTTAGACTCGGTTCCTTAGGACCGAGTATGATGCATACCACTTGGTTCCTAGGAACCAAGTATATCATCATCCATGGTGAAAAATCTATATTAATCTTTGATTGAAGAAAAAACAAGGATGAAGATAGAGAGAGCACACTATTTAGGACATGCTTAATCTTTGATTTGTGTAAGAAGAAGTTGGAAGATGATTAAATATGAGATTTGTGAGGTTGGTGGAGTAATTTGATTTGTTTTTTTAATTGTAAAGTGAGAGAGTGGAGTGGTAAGAATTTAGTGTTTTTAATTTAGATTAATTAATAGATTAACATTAATTAATCTTAAAATTAAATATGGAACGGTATAAGTGTGAGAATCCGGACCCATACCCCGAGAGGAGAGAAAAGAGGTGGTCCTTCGTTCTCGGTTTTATTTGAAAACGTGTTTTGTAGAGTCGCCAGTTTGTTTTACGAGAAAACAAACAAAAGGTCGTACGAAGGATAATTCGAAAACGAACTATCTTTCATACATTTGAAACCAGAGATTTATTTTTGAAAATTGACTTTGCTAGGGTTCGGGAACTACGTTACGAATTGGGAAGGTGTTAGGCACCCAATTCGCCCTTTCGGTCTCTTAATGGATCATGTATTTAATTCCTATTTTAGATATCTTGCAAATAGTTCGAATGGTTTTCAGAATAGTCCTTTCCGGATAAATTCAGTTTAAAATAATATTTTGAAATCAGACTCGAGCTTTGCGAGCGCCTACGTATTCATTCGTAGAATGAAATCAGAGTCTCGTAGTTCCTTTCTTTTGGAAACTGTTTTTTGTATTTTTGTTTGTTTTGAAAACGTGTCAAAACGAATTTTTAGGTTTCTTGTAAAACTTAGAAAGGACTTGTTTTTGAAAGCAATGAACTTCTTTGCAAGTTATCTAATTTTCTGTATTAAAATTGAAATTAAATGCAGTACTGAAATTAAGGATTTGGTAGAAAGTTATACCTGCTGCGCTTGAAGAAGATAGGAGGACTTTGCCTTGACTTCCTTCTCTCTCTAGAGCTTTCTCTCTCTAGAGCTTTCTCTCTCTAAAGCTTTCTCTCACTAGCCTTCTCTCTCCGAATTTCTCTAAAAATGACTTTCTAGAGACTTTTTCCAAGCTCCTACTTCCCAAAAATGCGCCCAACCTAGCAACATTTGCGGGAGTAGCCGGCTGGCGTCATAGCCGTAAAAAAGGTGGTGCGGTTAGGAGGTGCCAACCGTACGGTTGGTAGGTAGCACTCGGCGACAGCGGCTGGGAGGTGCCAAAACCGTAACATGCGGCTGGCTCATAAAAAAATGCGCAGGAGCACTCGGAAAAAACCAAATTTTCTGTCCTAGTAAGCGAAGAGGCAACAAGGGTTATCTTAGACTCCCAACGCGTCCAAAATTGGAGTCTTTCCTATCAGTCTTTCTACATGTATGATGATTCATGATTAAATGCAGGATGCTTAAAGAAAATCAGTATTCGCACGAGAGTCGTGGATTGGGGTGTTCACAGACCCTCTCGTCCCGGGATTCTTGTCCCCAAGAATACTGGGATGATAAGAAGACAACGATTCACGACTCTCGGGTGAATCAAAGTATACCCTTTCTGGCATGCGGATTCTTTTGTGCTTCAGGTGATGCAACCCAAAAATTGCCCCTTTCCTTTTGGCCGGGCGACACGATACATCAACCTTTTCTTCCATCTACCCTCGGTGATAGATTACCCTCAGTGGCACACCACCCTCAGTGTGTAGGACTACACGAGGGGGCTTGGCATTTTACCGAATCCAAATGATTGTGGTGGAAAATGAGTGTTCTCGAAGCTTTCCCTTTTCTTAGGGAGGAGAAGAAAAAAGACCTTAGTCTTGTGATATATCCTTTCGTGGGGTGTGGTACTAAGAGAAATTTCAATCTTTGGGAGAAATGTGAATCAGATTCCTTTCGTGGGGAATGTGTGAATAAAGCCATTCCTTTCATGGGGAATGCGCGGTAAAGGTTATTTCCCTTCATGGGGAAAGGGGATCGGAGAAAATTCCCATCGTGGGGAATGCGAAGAATTCTTACTTTGAAGAATCCGAAGAAAATTCCCTTCTTGGGGAATACGTGGAGTCGTTATTTCCCTTCTTGGGGAAAGGGGTTTCGGAAAAATTCCCATCGTGGGGAATGCGAAGAATTCCTATCTTTTCAGGAATTCAAAAAAAATTCCCTTCTTGGGGAACACGTGGAGTCGTTATTTCCCTTCTTGGGGAAAGGGGTTTCGGAAAAATTCCCATCGTGGGGAATGCGAAGAATTCCTATCTTTTCAGGAATTCGAAAAATTCCCTTCTTGGGGAACACGTGGAGTCGTTATTTCCCTTCTTGGGGAAAGGGGTTTCGGAAAAATTCCCATCGTGGGGAATGCGAAGAATTCCTATCTTTTCAGGAATTCGAAAAATTCCCTTCGTGGGGAACACGTGGAGTCGTTATTTCCCTTCTTGGGGAAAGGGGTTTCGGAAAAATTCCCATCGTGGGGAATGCGAAGAATTCCTATCTTTTCAGGAATTCGAAAAATTCCCTTCTTGGGGAACACGTGGAGTCGTTATTTCCCTTCTTGGGGAAAGGGGTTTCGGAAAAATTCCCATCGTGGGGAATGCGAAGAATTCCTATCTTTTCAGGGATTCGAAAAATTCCCTTCGTGGGGAACACGTGGAGTCGTTATTTCCCTTCTTGGGGAAAGGGGTTTCGGAAAAATTCCCATCGTGGGGAATGCGAAGAATTCCTATCTTTGAGGAATCCGAGAAAATTCCCTTCGTGGGGAACACGTGATGTCGTTATTTCCCTTCTTGGGGAAAGGGGTTTCGGAAAAATTCCCATCGTGGGGAATGCGAAGAATTCCTAACTCTGAGGAATCCGAGAAAATTCCCTTCGTGGGGAACACGTGATGTCGTTATTTCCCTTCTTGGGGAAAGGGGTTTCGGAAAAATTCCCATCGTGGGGAATGCGAAGAATTCCTAACTCTGAGGAATCCGAGAAAATTCCCTTCGTGGGGAACACGTGATGTCGTTATTTAGACATTGTTTTGTTGATTTTTCCAAAAATGATATGTTAGAGAGAATTGCTTGCGAGGGGAAGTGCTTTTCGTTCCTTTCCTTCCTACCCTCAGTTTTGACCTTTATTGGGAATCGGACTTCTGAATCAACTTTTTTGTAGCAACTTTCGGACCGCTGTGCATGGATTTTTGGGATTTGGCATCTCTCTACCCTCAGTTTTCTTCTGTTTGGTCATGGGGATGGAAATTCGTCTGGAATTCTCAATAGCCTTCAAGCTATCCTCTGATTTTTTTCACAGGGAAGATGTTGGTCTTGTATCGCTTTCTGTTTTTCGATACCCTTATTGCTCCCTCTTTTGATTATCCGGCCTTATATTTTTTGGGCTTTCGGATTTTCCTTGCTTTTTCTTTCGCGGATTTTTTTCCAACACAGGAGCCTTACTCACCTAAGATGTAGCCCTCCGCCTTTTGGCACAGCTGTCACTCTTAGTGTGGCTCTCCCTGTCGATTTTCATCATTTTTATCTCACTTTTCCCTCTCTTGGACCAACAGGATTTTCCCTTTTCTACTATTTCAATTTTTTCTGGTACCCGATTCCTCTTTTACACCTTCCCTGTTTATTAATCAGATTCGAGCCTTCCGGACAATGGATCCATCCTATTGAATTTTGGTTCCTCCACCGACTTTAGAGTGTCAAACTTCGGGCATTGATTAGTCATCTCGTGCGTGTGTGTGAGTCTTGGTCCTCTTGTGTCTTGGGAAGAGTTGATTCAGAGTCTATCCCCACCCCCCGTTTTTTTTTTTTTTTTTTTTTTTTTTTTTTTTTTTTGCTGGTCAAAATTGAGGGTAGCCGCATGGGGTAACCGCAGGGTGTGCGGCTAGGGCGTGCGGTTGGGGGTAGCCGCACGGGGTAGCCGCACGAGGTAGCCGCAGGGTTTGACCCCCCAGCCGTACGGCTGGCAGCCAACCGCACGGTTGGGGGCTAGCCGTACGGTTGGCTAGCCTGCGGCTGGCCCCTATGATCTATAAATAGTGACCCGTTCAAAGCATTTTCGTCACTTCTTCTTGCGATCTTTCTCTCTAGCATATAAATATCGGATTTTTCAAAAACATTTAGTGAGTATTTGAGACGAGTGTGAGCGATGGCATTTGCGAGATTACTTTCGATCTTCGTATATATGATGATGGGAGGCCCACCAGAGGGAGGGGAGGTGCCGGAGCTAATCCCGGGGGACGAGGTGGAGTCGATCACCGCGATGATGGATGGGCGCCTGATCTGCGCGCCACATCATGACGACTGGGAGGGTGTGGCCTGGGAGGGGCCACTGGGGGCAGACGGATCGCTACAGCGGGCGATGTACCGGGACGTGCCCTTGATCTCGCCGGGAGAGGGGCGAGAGTGGCTGTTGATGGAGCCTGCGGCACACGAGATCCGCCGCCGGACTAGGGTATGCTCTAATTATTTCAAATTATGTGATTTTTTTGAAAATGATGCAAATGAAGAGATATGCATGAAATGTGATAGATTTAATAATTACTTGCCATAATAGATATATTCTCAACATTATTTATTTTTTGAAAAAAAGTTTTTTAGTGAGCCTTATAAAAATCGGTGATGTAACAGAGGATCGGACGTTGCCGTGGCATCACGCGCGCCGCGCCTGAGCTTCGAGATCAGCTTCCGCCGCTGGTGAGAGCATATTTGAGTGCGACCCCATTCGGACGATTTATCGAGGTGCTGCCAGGCGGAGAGTTCCAGCGATCAGTGAGCCTTCCGACGGTGTTAGGGGAGAGATGGTGGGACACGACGCACACATTCCACTGGAGTTGGGGGGAGATGACGTTGACACCGGAGGATGTGTTCGTGTTGACGGGGCTGCCATTTGGGGGGGAGGCTCTGGTGCCTAACCCCCGCGTACGCATTACTCTAGATGGTATGGGAGCGGCACTAGGATGGAGGCCTAGCAGGATTGTGGCGGATGGGATACCTCACACGGCGATGGTGCAGCATATCGAGGCCGAGAGTGGGAGGTTTGGCGATGGTCCGATGACACGCCAGGAGGTGCGGCAGCTATCCCGATGCTTTCTGCTGCTCATGCTGCATGATTTCTTCTATGCGCGGGGCGGCGACAACCTACGGTTGTGGTAGCTGCCTTATCTGCGGTTCTTCGACCAGCTGTACACTTTTGCCTGGGGAGGATATGTACTGGCGGTGCTGTATGAGTCGATGGACCTAGTGTGCCGTCACATGGAGCTGAACCACCGCGGGTTGGTCACGCTTTGGGAGGTAAGTTATTTAAAAATTCATTTATCTTTTTTCGAGGAAAGCATGTGATTATTATATAAAAACCGACGGTTTTATTAATTGTGGTAATTTGTGACAGATGTGGTTTATTGCGCATACCCACCAGGGTATTGGTCAGATCCATCTGCACCCGACTTTCGCAGATGAGTTCCCGCTTTTCCGACGATACTACAGCGGGAACATAGTTGGGGTGTATCGATATCTGACCCCGGACGTCAGTGCAGGCGACGTTTCTGGGCTACAGCTTGACCATGTATGAAATTAAATTAATGAAATTTAAATTATTTCTGAAAAAGAACAGTTAAGTTATGGTTGGTGTATGTTCAATGTGGCAGGTTCAGTGGAGCCCATGGCCGGCATATGTGACGCAGCAGTGGGGGTATGCGGATGCGTTGGCTGCTGCGCGTTCGAGGCGTTTATTCGTGCATGAGTATGGCGCTGCGTTCTACCTGGGGGAGCGCGTGGTGCGGCAGCATACTCCTGGGTTGGGATTCCGGGTTCCGGCATGGCCCCCAGTGGCGATGAGGCGGCCGGTCATGCTGACTGCGGAGGAGAGAGCTCTGTTCCTGGGAGGCGTACCGATGGAGGGTCTGTTGGTGGAGGGGGAGTACGGGACGTTTGCTCATCGGTACCTGATGAGGGAGATGAAGGGGGTGCGAGGCAGGGTGATATATGCGAGGTATGCGGCCCTCGGGGGAGACACGATGTATATCCGGGGGCAGTTGTACATCTCGCAACGGGTCCCACAGCAGCCCGCACCGGCGCCGAACCGGAGGGCCAAGGGGATTGCGGATTCAGATGATGAGGATCCGCATGGGGAGAGGGACGTGGAGCCGCCGCAGGTGGAGGAGGAGGATGACGAGGGTTCGGAGGAGGTTCCGTTGGGAGGGGGCAACGGTGGGGCGCCCCCAGTAGGGCCGCCCCCAGTAGGGCCGCCCGGTGGGGGAGTAGGGGAGGAGCTGGCTGCTGCGGTTTCGCCTGGACGAGGTAGGGCGAGTAGGGGCGGGAGGAGTCCGGTCGGAGGGCGGAGTCCCGTGTCGAGGCCGCCTATCTCACCGGCCATGGGGAGGACACCGCAGTTGTCGTCGGAGGATATACGGCAGATGCTGGAGTCGGCGCAGACACCCGGGGGACGCGGGTCGATGTCGGGATCATCACCCGTGTATGGGTCGGGCGACATGGATTGGGTTCATCATGTGTCCTTCTCGCCGTTGCTGCGCACGCCTGTCGGGTCGCCAGGTGCCGGGTCGGTGGGATTAAGGCCGTACTCTCTGTCGACCCCATCATCAGGTGCGGCTCGTGGGATCGTCTTCCGGGAGCTAGGAGAGAGGGAGGCACAGTTAGGGGCGGAAGCAGGCATAGGCCAGACTCCGGTGGGTGAAGGTGGCGACAAAGGGAAAGGGAAGGCGGTGGCGCCCGAGTCGGAGACGGGAGAGGATACCGGGGAGGACATACCCCCGGTAGGCGGCGTTGGCGGAGCTGGTCCGTCACAGGCTCCGGAGGGCGGGACGTTGGCGTCGTACTCGATCCCGGAGTACCCTCGAGATATCCCTTACTTGGATTTCGGTCTACCCAAGCAATACCGGATCCCTGACATACCTGAGGGCGATGAGCGGATGGGGGTCTTAGCACACGTCTCGGGCGAGGAGGTAAGGTTTCTCTTTAAACAGTTGAGTATATGTGTTGATTTATGAATGTTACTGATTGGTAATTTGGTTTTGGCAGAGAGGTTCGTTCCTTCTTCGCGAGGTGGCTGAGTTACTGAGGAGCTACTTCAACATGTACGGACTGCTGACGTTTGCGGCTCCTTTCCCGGTGGAGTACATGGGGCGGTACAGCAGACGCTTGGCGGGCGATACGACTGCTACCTACCATCCGTCACGTTCGCGGTCTCGATCGGCGGTTCCTTCTCAGTCGGTTCAGCAGTCGAGGCGCACTTCCCGGCTTGCTCCTTCTCACCAGGGCGCAGGTCGCACGGTTTCAGAGAGTCCAGCGGAAGGTGCTGGAGAGACAGAAGCGAAGCGCCCGCGGACGATGGATCCTCCCCCTTCTCCTCAGCGTTGATGGTTCTGATGGCTCGGCGTTTTGTTTGAGAGAAACATTTTAACTTAGGCGTATTTTTTTAGAAAAAACTTATTTTAATTTAGTGGTTAATTTAAATATGTTTATTTGTTAAGAAAAATGTTGGTTTATCGATGTGTTCGGTTTTAATTTATGAATAAAATATTTATGCTTATTTTGAAAATATGTTTGTGTGTGACGTGATGTAAATGTTATTTGTGAGTGAAATTGAAAAATGATTACGTGGTGGCGGAATTATTACTTATTTAATTACACAAGAGTTAACGGCACGCGTTGAAAGAATGTGATCAAGTTAAGTTGCGAAAAAATGGTTAAGTACATATGTTGGCAAGTAATTATCAAATCTATATGCATGCTATGATGGATCGTTCTTCCTGAACAAGGTCTGGCAATATTCGTATCATGATGTATTGTAAAGAAGATTTAAAAAATGGAAGATTTTAACCAAAGGGGGAGAGCCAACCGCACGCCCCACCCACACGGGGTAGCCGTACGGTTGGGAGCCAGCCGCACGGTTGGCCAGCCAGCCGTACGGTTGGGGCCCAACCGTGCGGTTGGCATGTACAGTTATACTATAAATAGAGCGCGAATTTGTCCTTTTTTCCATCATCAAAGTCACTATTCACCCTATAGCTTCTTCTTTCTCTATTACCATGTCTACCTTTCATACCCATGCTTCTTTCTCCCTTTTGTCTGATTTCGTGTCTATGGCTGAGGCCGACTGTGGTCTCAACTGGGGCGATCTGAGCCACCTTCATCGCTGGTGTTCTCATGATATCAATTTTTCTTTCTTGCTCGGTATTACTGAGTTCTGGGATCCCGAGGACCACTGTTTTCGCATTGGCTTAGACGAGTTATGTCCGACGATTGAGGAGTTCACACTACTGATGCGGCAGGATATTTCATGGCCGCTGGCCTCCTTGCGAGATGCTAGGAGCCCTCGTGTTATGCTGGCGGAGTTTTTGGGTTTACGGGAGAGTGAGTGCCGGCCTATGATAGTCGACGGTCGGCTCCATCTGCGTCACTTGGCCGATTTTTTCCTTCATCATGGTGACGATCCGGCTTACTATGCAGGTCAGACTTCTGCTTGTATGATTTTTGCTTTTTCTCAGATGCTCTTGGTTACCGATGATGCTATTCTGGTAGACCCTCTGATTATCCGAGTTGTATCTGAGGCTAGACGCGGCCATTTGGTGACTCCCATCTTACTGGCGGAGACACTGAATGGTTTGGATGCCGTGGTTCAGTCTCGACTTAGTCATTTTCGAGGTAGCCCATATCTACTGTACATGTGGGTTACTGAGAGGTTTCGGTATCTGGAGACTCGGCTTCCCTGGGATTCTCGGCACTTCTTCCAGCGACCTGATTACGCCCAGATTCATCGTCTGTCATCATATGATTGGGCTGTTCGTTTTTCTGAGTCCTCTTCTTCGATACGTTGGGAGGTTCCATGGTGGCGTATGAGGACCATGATCATGAGTATGGGTGGGCAGAACTACCTTAGGTTCCGTGGCTTGAGGGAGACGTCATTCTACATTCCCGGTCGGCTGACGAGGCAGTTCGGTGTACCTTTGAGTATACCCCTTCCACTGAGAGATTTTTCTTCGGTCGCCCTTCCCATTACCCCGAGACTGGAGACGACCCTGCGAGGTCTTTGGTCTACCCGCTTTGTTCGGCGATTTCATGGAGGAGAGGTTGGCATTACCCAGGTGACCCGTTCTGATATCGTGCTGCATATTTGGCGTCGAATTCGGCAGACCATTGAGCATGAGCCTATGATGATGAGGTGGTTTCGGTTTGCAGATTCACCGGTGACAGATGAGACAGTGCTTGCTTCGTATCAGACCATGGATCGAGAGAGGATCTTATATTCTGCTGATGATGGTTAAGTTAGGTTTGGTAGGTGGCTTCTTTATGAAAGCATTTTGAGTTTAGATAGGTAGGTGAAATACATAGGGAAAGTATGTAGGGACTGATGTAGTTATGTTTGTAGGTTATCTTGTATGAAAGAACTATATATGTATGGAAAATCTCTTTCTACCTCTCTTGCAAACGAATGAATATTATTATAAGGAATAGACCGGGCCTGAATGTCCTATTCAGGTTGCCTACGTTCCCCCAAATAGCACATTAAAAATCTTTTTACTTTTGCCTTTGCTCATGGGGCTCAGGTCTCCGTAGTTCATGGATACAATTTTTTACTGATAGTATTTCTTCAATCGGTCGAGGTTGACTGGTAAGTTTAACTCTTGGCCATCAATGTCGGTAAGGAGAACGGCACCCCCGGATAGGATTTTAGTAACAATATAAGGGCCTGTCCACTTTGGCGAGAATTTTCCTCTTGGGTCTCGGGCTGGTTCACGAATTTCTTTGAGGACTAAGTCTCCAAGTATGATGCTTCTGTCTCGGATTTTTTTATTAAAGGCTTTGGCAACACGTTTTTGATACCCTTGATGTTGATATGAAGCCCTCAATCGGTTTTCATCAATCATTGCCAACTCTTCATACCGAGCCTTTACCCAATCATTCTCAGTGACTTGATTTTCCTGGATAACCCGTAAAGAAGGTATTTCCATTTCCACTGGTAAAACCGCTTCCATGCCATATGTAAGTGAAAAAGGCGTTGATCCCGTAGAAACCCTCTCAGTAGTTCGATATCCCCAAAGTGCGTACGGGAGCTTTTCGGGCCAATCTCTACCGGATTTAACCATTTTGCTAATGATATTCTTCAAATTCTTATTAGCAGCCTCTACGGCCCCATTAGTTTGTGGGCGGTATGGTGAGGATTTGTGGCGTCTGATTCCGTATTCTTCCATGATTTCGTTGGCTGCGCCTTCAAAATGCGTACCATTATCGGATATTATCTCATGCGGTACCCCGTATCGGCATATGATGTTGTATCGGATGAATCGTGCCACCTTTCGGGCATTCAAATCCTTGTAAGACTCGGCCTCAACCCATTTGGTGAAATAGTCGATAGCTACTAGGATGTATTCATGCCCATTACTTCCTTTTGGCGAGATCTTACCGATTATGTCAATACCCCAGATGGAAAACGGCCAAGGAGATGTCATAGGGTATAATTCTTTTGGAGGGAGCTTCTGTGCCTTGGCGTATATTTGACATTGGTGACACCCTTTGACGTATTCAAAACAATCTTTTTGCATCGTTAACCAGTAATACCCTTGACGAACTATCTTTCGTGCCAATGTATGACCGCTCATATGTGGGCCACACTCTCCACTGTGGATTTGTTCCATCATTGCTCGGGACTTTTCTTCATCGAGGCATTGAAGGTGTATACCGTCATCATTTCTTCGGTATAGTTTTCCGGCACAAATGATAAACCGGGATGCGAGGCGGCGAAGCGTGACCCGAGTGGTTTTGTCAGCATGTGATGGGTATTCATTATGCTTGAGTAATTGCCAGATATCGTAGTACCAAACCTTCTGATTGATCTTATTTCCACGTTCAACATCGAGTGATAGGCAAAATACCGGATTTATTCGCCTTTGAATCTGAATCTGAATTTCTTCTTTCTCCCCCGGAATTTCAATCATCGAGGCCAGAGTAGCTAAGGCATCAGCAAAATTGTTCTGTGTTCTCGGGATGTAGAAGAATTCAATGCACTCAAATTTCTCAGAAGTTTCTTCGAGTTGGGTTAAGAAGGGCACAAGTTTTTCCTCTTTGATCTTCCATTTTTTCAAGATCTGATGAATAATGAGAGCGGAATCCCCAAACACCTGAATTTTACGAACCCCTTTCTGCAAAGCAATTTCTAACCCGACAATACAAGCTTCGTATTCCGCGATATTGTTGGTACAGGGAAATTCTAATCGAAAATACATAGGTGCATGTGTCTGATCTGGCGAAATTAACAGGATCCCAATTCCATTCCCATTCCGATTACAAGCCCCATCAAAATACATTTTCCATTCATCGTCTTTGGTAATCTCCATGATACTTTCATCGGGAAATTCGAAATCCTGTAGCTCGGCATCAATGATTGGATTGCCTGCTAAGTGATCTGCTATGACTTGCCCTTTGACGGCCTTTTGAGTGACATAAGAAATGTCGAATTCTGAAAGCAGGAACATCCATTTAGCCATTCGGTTAGTCAACATCGGCTTTTCGAATAAGTACCGCAAGGGATCTAGACGAGAGATCAAGATCACGGAAAATACCAACATATAATGTCGCAACTTCTGGGTAGCCCAAACTAACGCAGCGCAGGATTTCTCTAAAGCTGTATAATTTTGTTCTCCCGGAGAAAGCTTTTTACTGAGGTAATATATTGCCTGCTCAGTTCTTGTTTTCAACAAATGCTGTGCCAACATTGCTCCAACTGAGGAGTCATTGACCGACATGTATAGTATCAATGGAATGCCTACTTGGGGAGGTGCTAAGACTGGCGGTTTAGACAAATATTGCTTGATCTTATCGAACGCTTCCTGGCATTGCTCATTCCACTGCCCATCCGAACTCTTTTGGAGTAGCTTAAAAATTGGTTCACATGTTCGAGTCAATTGTGAAATAAATCTGCTGATGAACTGTAACCTCCCGAGGAAACCCCGAATTTCCTTTTCAGTTTTAGGAACTGGCATTTCTTGAATAGCCTTAACTTTTGTCGGATCAACCTCGATTCCCTTTCTGCTGACTATATACCCCAGCATCTTGCCTTTGGTGACCCCGAATACACATTTTTGAGGATTCAAACGCATCTGAAATTGCATAAGCCGTTCAAAGAAAATACGAAGAGTTTCCACATGACTTGCCCGGTCCAATGATTTGATGATCATGTCGTCGACATACACTTCTACTTCCTTATGAATCAGATCATGAAATAGAGTAGTTGCGGCTCTCTGATATGTGGCCCCGGCATTTTTCAATCCAAATGGCATGACGGTGTAACAATAAGTACCCCATGGTGTGATAAAGGCCGTCTTTTCCTGATGATCAGGATGCATTTTGATTTGATTATATCCGGCAAATCCATCGACGAATGATTTTAAAGCATGATTTGCAGTGTTGTCGACAATGAGATCAATGTTTGGCAGTGGAAAATCATCTTTTGGACATGCAGCATTTAAATTGCGATAATCAACACAAACCCGTACTTTGCCATTGGCTTTTGGTACCGGTACTATATTGGCCAACCAAGTAGGGTATTCAACAACCCGTATGAATCCGACATCCAATTGCTTTGTGACTTCTTCCTTTACCTTGAGTGACCATTCAGGTACTAGTTTTCTTAACTTTTGCTTGACAGGTTTGCATTCGGGTTTAGTGTGTATTTCATGCATCACAATAGTGGCATCTAAACCCGGCATATCAGCATATGACCAAGCGAAAACATTAACAAACTCTTTCAACAAATTTTCTAAGTCTGTTTTTTCATCATGGCTTAATTCGGCCCCAATTTTTATTTCTTTTATATCATCGGTTGTTCCCAAATTTATTGTGACCGTGTCTCCTTCAATGGGTTGTATTCGCTGCTCATCATTCAAATTTTCATTCATAATTTCAACATCACAAGAATCAAAGTAAGGGAAAAGATTGGCAGTTTTATTGATAGAAACATCACTTTGCACAGATAGCATACATTCTAAATTTCGTACATTTCTATCAATATTTCTCTCTCCCTGCTTCTTCTTTCCTTCGATAGGGCGTATAAGATGCACAGGATCCCCAAGGTAATCTTCCTCAATTGCCATGACCTCAAACATATTACCCAGCATATCTTCCTCTTCCAGTGGCTCGACAGGTGGCCGGGTAATCTTTAACCGAGATGAGAAGGTGTGAGTAAATCCTTCACTGATATATAAGTCTTCTTCATAGAAAATTTCTAATCCCGGTTGTCTTTTCCCTTCTTCATTTACCCATGGTTCCTGAAACCCGCAGTAAGGAAAGTCTTCACCCTCTTTTATAAACCATCCGTTTAATGAACTATCGGCAGATACGGCACTTTTCATTCGGCTAACATCTCCCACATATCCCAACCCGGCAAGAGGACTCGGTTGTTGGAATGGTTCGATCATTTGGGCAATGCCGGCTTGATATTTTCCCAAACCAATCCCCGGTAAAAATTCCATTTTCCTCATCATCTTTATTACTTGCGTATTCATGGTCGACATATCATCAGGGGGCAGATAATTCACAGTCTGTGTGGTAAGAGTTTGCACCTTTGGCTCATACGAAAATCCCCCGAGTTGGACATCTTGGCTTCCGATTCCCAATACTGGCGAGTTTTTTGGGACTATTGCCCTTTCAGGATCTCCCTTGATGATGATGATATCCCCGTTGAAGGGTATTTTCATTTTTTGATGAAGGGAAGAAGGCAGTGCGCCAACCTCATGCAACCAAACTCGTCCCAACAACAAATTAAAGCTCGAAGGGATATCTATGACTTGAAACTCAGTGGTGAATGAAGCCGGTCCTATTTGCATACTCAGCATGACGGAACCTAATACCTCCCGCTTGGTATTGTCGTATGCTCGTACTGTGACTGGTGATTCTTCCATGGCAGTTAAATCAATACCCAAACGAACAGCAGTTTTCAACGGGCATACGTTAATTGTAGAACCGTTATCCACAAGCACGTACGGTATAGACATTCCATAAGCAACAACGGTGATATGTAGAGCTTGGTTATGATCCCGACCCAGTGGTGATAAATCTTCATCAGAAAACCCAAGAACTTGTTTTTGTACCCCCATTGAAGCGATCATCGCTGTTAACTCATTTGGGGTGGCTTCAAGAGGAACAACCGATTCATCTAACATTCTCATTAGTGCCATACGATGTGGCTTGGATGCTACCAGGAGTCCCCAGATTGAAATTTGGGCTTGTGTTTTCTTTAACTGTTCAACGACACGCCCTTCTTCCGGGTCTTTTGCAGGTTCGTTGGGAAGAGCGACATCAATAGGTTGCTTGGTATTTGGCGGTTGGTACACTCTCCCAGAATGGGTCAATTGTTGGACCCATGTTGCGACTGGATCACTTGCCCCTTCAGGTGTTTCAACTGGAGTTGGAGGCGACCTTTCATTGACTTGCGAAACTGTGTTCCAGTCGAAGGTGATCATGTTTATCTGTGAGCAATTCTTTCTTGGATGGGTGTCCTTTTTTATTGTTTTTCCTTGGTTATACCCGAGCCCTTGTCGCCTCGGGTTGCCTTTAAACTGTGGAAAGTGGGCGATCCCTTGATTCTGTTTACCGAGCCCAAAACCTGGCATAAACTGCATTTGTTTCATCCAGCCCATAACTTTTGGGCTAACTATCTCTTGTGACTGCATGGTGCATGTTTCATCAACGGATAACCCCAATAATGTTTCATCCTCGACTTCTTCAACGGATTTCTGGGACCTTGGTGGAGTATATTGAATGATTGTGGGCGAAGGCTTTGGACAGCTGAATTTCCAAACTTCAACATTTTCTGTATTCCCGGCGGGTTTAATCAAGAGTACAGGATCTGGTAAATCTGAATCCTCCTCGATAGCATTTATCCGGTGATTGGGGAGGGGATTCCTTGCAACATTCGGGGCTGACGGGTCAGGAATCCTTTTGTTATCAATTAAGTTCTGGATAGCATGCCGCAGGGCCATACAACTATCGGTAGTGTGTCCGAAGCCTTGGTGATATTCGCAATGTTCATTCATGTTCCAATGAGGTGGTATCTGTTGTGGTAATGGCCTCGGATTCATGGGATACATAATCCCGGCTTCTTTCAGTTGTTCGAAAACCTTTCCCAACGGTCCCGGTAATTGCGAAAAATGTCTATCTCGTGAGCGATTCTGATCAAATGTCCTGAGATTACTGTTGTTGTTACGATATCCCAAATCCCCAATGTTTTTCACAGAGTTTTGACCAAAGGGGTTGCCGGAATACCCCCGACCGTAGGACCCAGAAGACGTAACTTGATTGATGGCAAACGTGGAAGTCTTCTTGTACTGTGAAGCGGATTTTTTGATTTCAGCCTGCTTGGCTAATTCCTCCTCAATTTCGTTGCCTACGTGGAGTAGGGCTTTGAACCTGCCAAAGAACTGGTGTCCCATTTGGGTCCGAATATCTGGTTTTAAATTCTTCACAATCATTCCGAGTTGTTCCTCTTCATCTAGGCGCTCCACCATTTGGGCGGCCAGTTCCCTCCATCTCGTTACAAACTCACTAATACTCTCATTCTCCTTCTGCTTAGCCATCTCTAGATGTTTCCTTGTAACTTTAAGTTCCTCATTAGTTTTGTACTGTGACACAAACTCTTGGACAATGGCGGACCATGATCTAACACGGTGCTTTTCAAGGTTCAAAAACCAACTCTGGGCCGGTCCTGCCAAAGTGAGGTGAAAGGAATTGGCTAATTCAGCCTCACCGAGATCATAAATTCTCATTGAACGGACATAAGATTTCAGATGGAGTTTTGGTGGTGTAGTGCCTGTAAATTTTGGGATGGAGGGCATCTTAAAACCCACGGGATAACGAGCCTCAGGGTATAAGTTGTAGCTTTGCATCTGGGTCAAATCGTTCGAACTCTCAGCTACTTTTTGGGTAAGTGCTTTCAACTGCTCCTTAAGCTCAGACAAGTCTCTATCCCCCCGGTGAGTTTCTATTGGCGTGGGGCCCTCCCCTTGGATACTCATGGGCCTTCTCATTGGGTCATAATACGGATCGTGGTATGGTTCATGGATCGGTTGCATCTGTGGAGGGGCTTGATTGGTCAGGTCCTGTTGTAACCAATTGCCGACCGGATCAGGCATGGGTTTGGGTTGGTTCAACTGTTCATATGGCGGTGGTACTTCGGTATGAACTGAGAGTGGCGGCGGTGGTGGTAGAATAACCGGAGTTTCTCTTGGTGATTCTGTCATGCGCCCTTTAGCCAACTCGTCCAACTTGGCACGAGTATTTTTATTGTCACTTAATAACATGGTCATGCTTTGGTTCAAATTCATCAACATTCGATACATATCTTCGGGATTCGGTAACGGAGCATTCATGTTTCCACTCGAACTGGCTAGGTTTGGATCAACATTCAAAGATGGAGTATGATGTAGCGGCTGACCCCCAACAGTATTATTCTGCGGCATTCCCGGGTTTGGGTAAAAAGGACCGGGCGGCGGATCCGCTGCATTGTTCAATTGGTTGTTCACATTCCGGTTCGGGGTATTCTGATCCATGTTTTCAGAGGAATCTGGTCTGACGAGTCTCCCGGTGCTATCTCTTCCAGCCCACACAGAGGCCAGGATGAATATCTGCTGTTGCGGAAAAAAGGACAAATTCGATCGCGCGCATTCCCCCGGAAAATAACAACAATATATCATTTAGAAATTGCCGGACCTTATCCAGAAATACATCGATCGGGACGAAAATAAACACACAAAAAAAAGTTTTTCTTTAGGTGAGATTGAAAACAGACCAACGGTGACAACTTGAGAGTTCCGTATAGCGGTAGGGTAGGAATAGAATTCCATGGGTTCCCTGACCGTCTATAGTTTTGGGAAATCATTTTGAAAAGAGTTTTTTTTTTTTTCGAAAAATCATTTGAAAATATGGGAAGGTCTCTCCTCATGAGTTGCTTTGTTCATGGAATCAGGGCTTCTGCTCACTAGATTCTCACGACTGTTGGTCATTAAAACCATGCAGAAAAATCTTTGTGTTCTAAGCTGACTCCCCTATATGCAAGCGTGGTTGAAGAGGGTAAGGTTTAAGGCTCCCTCCTATTTGGCAGGTCTTACGATATACCTCAAGAGCGCAGGTACGTGTAAGGACCTTTTAATATACATCCCGGGTACGTGAGTGTTCTCGTCACTCTATATACCTCGGTAAGTACTTGGCCAAGGAGAGTGGTCCCAGGCGCTTTTGGCTAGTGCAGACCCGCAAGTCCACGGCCTAGTCACGACTCTGGTCCCGAGGTTGATAGGGTAAAATTCACACTCGCGAAAATGCATGATAAGACGTGGGTGCGTGCGAAATAACAATCTGGTGGTTCATTATTGATCAATGCTTTAGGGTTTGTTATGATAATTTACACAATTTTAATTATGAAAAAGATTTTCCTCACATAATTAGCAAATAAAGGCATCAGGGTATCCACCTAGATCGTTTCTATGTTATCCTAGGACTAAGGCTTGCAAGACCTATATCTAATAAATAATAGTAATTAAATATATGATCCATTATACAAGAGCTTAGTTCTCGACGTCCCCAGCAGAGTCGCCACTGTGAGAATCCGGACCCATACCCTGAGAGGAGAGAAAAGAGGTGGTCCTCCGTTCTCGGTTTTATTTGAAAACGTGTTTTGTAGAGTCGCCAGTTTGTTTTACGAGAAAACAAACAAAAGGTCGTACGAAGGATAATTCGAAAACGAACTATCTTTCATACATTTGAAACCAGAGATTTATTTTTGAAAATTGACTTTGCTAGGGTTCGGGAACTACGTTACGAATTGGGAAGGTGTTAGGCACCCAATTCGCCCTTTCGGTCTCTTAATGGATCATGTATTTAATTCCTATTTTAGATATCTTGCAAATAGTTCGAATGGTTTTCAGAATAGTCCTTTCCGGATAAATTCAGTTTAAAATAATATTTTGAAATCAGACTCGAGCTTTGCGAGCGCCTACGTATTCATTCGTAGAATGAAATCAGAGTCTCGTAGTTCCTTTCTTTTGGAAACTGTTTTTGTATTTTTGTTTGTTTTGAAAACGTGTCAAAACGAATTTTTAGGTTTCTTGTAAAACTTAGAAAGGACTTGTTTTTGAAAGCAATGAACTTCTTTGCAAGTTATCTAATTTTCTGTATTAAAATTGAAATTAAATGCAGTACTGAAATTAAGGATTTGGTAGAAAGTTATACCTGCTGCGCTTGAAGAAGATAGGAGGACTTTGCCTTGACTTCCTTCTCTCTCTAGAGCTTTCTCTCTCTAGAGCTTTCTCTCTCTAAAGCTTTCTCTCACTAGCCTTCTCTCTCCGAATTTCTCTAAAAATGACTTTCTAGAGACTTTTTCCAAGCTCCTACTTCCCAAAAATACTATTTAATGTTGATGATCCCAAAATGGGATCCCAAGGGTCCTATTTATAGCAACATTTGCGCCAAAAACGCTCCAAAAGAGGCCAACCGCAGGGGTAGCCGCATGGGGTGCGGCTGGGGCGTGCGACAGGGGTGTGCCAGCCGTACGGCTGGCAGGTAGCCGTACGGTTGGGCGTGCGGCTAGGGGGTGCGGTTAGGAGGTGCCAACCGTACGGTTGGTAGGTAGCCGTACGGTTGGGCGTGCGACAGGGGGGTGCGGCTGGGAGGTGCCAACCGTACGGTTGGCAGGTAGCCGTACGGTTGGGCGTGCAACAGGGGGGTGCGGCTGGCTCATAAAAAAATGCGCAGGAGCACTCGGAAAAAACCAAATTTTCTGTCTTAGTAAGCGAAGAGGCAACAAGGGTTATCTTAGACTCCCAACGCGTCCAAAATTGGAGTCTTTCCTATCAGTCTTTCTACATGTATGATGATTCATGATTAAATGCAGGATGCTTAAAGAAAATCAGTATTCGCACGAGAGTCGTGGATTGGGGTGTTCACAATAAGTATTAGGAAGAGAGAATATGAAGTGTTAGAGAGTGAAATAGCGTGTGTCTATAGTAGCCGCCTTTATTTTATATGAAATTTCATTAGTTCACAAAAAAACAATTCGGAAATATGAGAAATTATCCACTCGATGATTAGCAGCCTACACTTGACCAGAGAAAGCGGTCTTTGCTTCCTATGAAGACTTTACAAAAAGAAGAAGAAGAAGAAGAAGAAGAAGAAGAAGAAGAAGAAGAAGAAGAAGAGGTTAGGACCCCAACACAAAACTGAATTATTCTTCTAGAGTTTTCCATTTCAAAAGACTCACTCACTCAATTGATTACATTTTTTTTTACAAGAAATGTATATGTTTATTTACACAATATGAAATTTGAGCTGGTATAAATATTTTGGACTGGACCTATCATTTAGGTTGGGCTTTAGACAGGATTCATAAAAGTAATCTGGTTGGGTTGGGCTGAACAACGCCCAACCCAAATTGGCCCGGTGGATATTGAGACTTATTTATATATATATACACACACTAGGGTATACATGTACCATCTAGTACGGCGAAAAAATAAAATCTAGTAATTGAATAAAAAAGAATAACATGTGACCGATCTAAATTGATAAAAGATCAGTAAGTCTATATTAAACAACGAAAACATATGTTCAATTTTCATAATCGAAAAACTAAAAATAACTTGATTGGAGTTCCTTGTTTTAATTTTTTTAAAGGAACTTTTAATCATATTTTTTGATCTTATTTAAATCTTAACGAAATAGTTTCTTAACAAATTAAACTCAACGGCAAACGTGAAAATAATCCAATTGCGTTGATCACTGTGATTTAAAAATTAAATGGTCCAATGAAATTGGACTGAAACATATGTTTTGTACTCCATTATTGGCAGAAACAAAATTGGCACAACGGCCTTGCTTGTAGTACAACTTTCTCTACAACTAGCTCCGTAGTGAACATGTTGAATGACAATGTCCATATTACAAAGTTAAGGTATAATAAGAATGAAATATTATTTCCAGAGTTCACTTGTGGATGAGCTGTTTTGGGAAAAACTAAGTTTGAATTGTTCATATTTACTAATAATTTAGAGAAATTTTGAGTTTGCACCCTATGTTTATAGTCGATATTTGAGTTTGCATCCTAACTTTTATTTTCTTGGGGTTTGCACCCCACCGTTAGTCAAAACAATTTGTCTCAGTTAAGTCATAAGACAAAATGACCATGTTGCCCTGAAATGATCCAATGGCTATTGTGCAATGAAATAAAAAAAAACTGAGAGGAACAAATCGAGCTCAATGAAATGAGGTATGGCTTCACTTCATGGATTTGGAAAAACGTGTGGTAACTTTAATTTCCAACCAAGGTATACCATCTCAGTATAAAATTGCAAAGAATTAAAACATTATAAAGTAATGCAAAAATGATTGATCACGACAAACAATGAGCATAAAACTAGCACACCACAAAACAACTTACCCACCACATAGGGGAATATAAGCATAATCAAACAAGCATGACAATTGACACAAATTTCTAAAAATTCAAAATCACCTTGCAACTAAATATCCAATATTATTTCAGAATTAAAAAATCACTCTACTAACAATCATAACAAATCAATAAATATATGTTCAGTTAGAGCTAATTACACTAGAATTGAGTGTATTCAAAGAATAAAAAGTGAATTGGGTACCTTTTCTAATCTTTCTGCGGGTTGTAAAAGAATATAGACATTGCAATTGAGTGAGTTGATGTCAAACTTCTCTTGCTCTGTTTCAGAGAAGTACATTAAAAAAAGCCCTAAAAATTAGGGCTTCATCAAACCAAGAAAAACCATAGAACCTTGCTGCTACTGAAGATTGAAGAGTTACATGTACTGATTGCTTTTTAGGGTTTCAATTCTTCATCCAATCAGAAACCGTAGATTAGTGATCACTCTCTTATCTCTTTCCTGCTCTTTTCGGTGTGTTCTTCAACTTGGTGATCAAATTGCTTATGCATTTGGCTTTTTTCTGTTGTCTAATTTCAAACAAGCGTGGAACTCACGTGCAGAACAAGGGGTTACACTAACCTTAGGGTGCAAACTTCAAAGAAAAAAAAACATTCAGAGTGTAAACTATATAGTTACAATGCATCCATCCAAAAAGGAGGTTATTTGTTCAAGTTAAACAGAAGAACAAAAAAACAGGAAAAGGAAAATGAAAAAGACTAAAAACAGGATTGCTGAAACTTTATATGGAAACACTAAAACAAACTCACACTCAAAAGAAATTGAACCTAGCTATCTGTGCCCACTTGCTGTAGTACGCTCGAACACTAAAGTCTTCGAATTGGTTTCTTGTACGCTGTTCTTTCACGATTTCTGCTTCCTTGGCCTTTCTGATTGGCAATCCACAAAACAACACGATCAATGTGCTTCCAGTACCATTTACTCCATCTTTCGCAGAAGAAAAGTGGCCCAATGACAAATCCTAAGCCTACAACATATCCCACCGAAGCAGAACTCAAGAATTCCCATTTCTTCCCATCTGCAGGATGTGAATGCTTGTCCTTAAACGTTGGCACAGTTTCAGCAATATCACTACAGCTTTTCTTCATCTGAGGCCCACATAATCCTTCATTTCCTTCAAATGAAGTTTCTGCAAAGGTTGTGAATTGGTTTCCACTTGGGATCTTTCCGGTCAGCTTATTATATGACAAGTTCAAGGCTGAAAGGAATGTAATACTAGCAAGCTCCTCTGGAATTTTTCCAATTAGTTCATTTACCGAGAGGTCTAACGATCCAAGTTGTTTCAAATTTCCAAGCGAAGACGGGATTGAGCCAGTAAGTGCATTACGTGATAAGTTGAGAACATAAAGGGATTTGAGTTCTCCGATCGTTTCTGGTATATTCCCATCGAAGTTGTTCATCGAGAAATCAATGACAGTGAAGACAGTCAAAATTTTCACCAGGTCCATCTCCAGCCCTTTGTTACGGACTGTCACTGTGTCCTGATAATAGAAGTTACCTGGTAGGTGAAATTGCAAGTGTTTCACCTCTGGTTCTAGATCATCCATCATAGCCTTCCACTTTAAAAAGTATTTTGGTGTCAAAGCACCGGAAAAGTTATTGGAAGCTATGTCAATGATTTGGAGACTTGGCGGCCAACTCTTATTTGCACCTGGACACTTAATGCCTCCATGAAACATGTTGGATCTCAATACAAGGACGCGCAAATTGGTAGAGTTATTCAAAAAGCACGGAAACGTATCATTTATTTGATTGTTCCCAAGGTTTAATACCTCTAACCATGTGCAATTGGAGATTGAATCTGGTACCTTCCCTTCTAATTGATTGTCATGCAAATCTAGAGTTTGTAAACGACAATTCTTCTTAAATGTTCCAGAAAGATTCCCACTGAGACGGTTCTTCCCTAAATTCAGTACCCCAAGAGTCTTACTCATTTTAATTAAACACAATGGTATTGGGCCACTCAAACTGTTGTTGGACATATCGAGGACACTAACGTCGCTAGCAGTGCATATGGATATTGGGATGGTTCCAGTGATGTTATTATTTGCAATGGAATAAAACATCAACATATTATTACCAATATCAACGGGGATTGAAGAGCTGAAATGATTTGAAGAGAAATCAACATAGGTAGCAGTGCGAGGTGGTATTGGCAATTTCCCTCGGAGGTGGTTGGTATGTAAGTCGATATAATTGAGGCTAGGAATGACATATGGTTCTTGAAAATTCTCGAGAAAGTTAAGAGAAAGATTCAAGTACGATAGACTTCCATTGCCGACTTTCCAAATCCAATTTGTTATCTCTCCACCAATTATGATTATCTGAAAGGTCCAAATAGGACATTTCTGTTTGCTTTTTTAGATCTGGGAAATTTCGAGCTTGCAAGAAGCTAAATTCAAATAAATGAATTGTGGGAAGGAATACAGCCAGAATGGTTGCCACCTGTTTTGATCGACAAGTTGTTGTATGACAGATCAAGAGTGGTGAGATTAACAAGTTTTTGAACATTTTCTAGCTGTATAGTGCTGAATGAGATTATTTGATACAGAAGAGGAAAT